>JAABNY020000119.1:18858907-18912339 GCA_015164015.2 Brevimyrus niger
GTTCGGTATTCGGCCTTCGGCCAAGCATTTCATTATTATTCGGCTTCGGCCAAGAATTTCATTTCGGTGCATCCCTAATTTAAATTGTACATTGTTCAGTCATTTGTACGGTACTATAATTTGCGAAGCATTTGAAATGGCTGTAATGTATTTTGAAGATGTCAGAATTTAGTAAATAACTGTCCATTACCTTATGTTCATACGTTACAAACCTTGTTGGTGAAATATGAGGGCAAAAACAAAAAAAAAAGTAATCGTTCATTAATTGAAAATTTTCCTTGATCAAGATCAATCGTGATATTGATTTGAGATCATATCGCCCAGCCCTATTATAAAGAGAGACCATGAGGACGTTTTAATCACTAACAATCTAATATCGTCAAATGACACCCCCCTATTTTCAGCCTAGGTCCTTACCCTGCGCCTACCATTCTGAAGTTACGTAACTCTAGTTATGTGCAGCAGATGAGAGGATTCCCAGTACCACTAAACATCTCAAATGTTGTTTCATGGTTAGAGGCCGAGCGGCAAAGTGATCTTTTGGGTGCGTTGAATGAGAGTGTGAATGGAGGCCTGAACATAGACAGGAAATGTTGTAGGGAAAACTGGAATAAAATTTGGAAAAACTGCAATATGTGAATATTGTGTCTTTTTAAAATTCACGTGTCCCAATGAAAAGATCACTTTGAGCACAGAAATTTAATTCCACTGAAATGTAAAAATCCAGCCCATATGCATTGGGAAATTACTGAAAGTGATACTAAGCCATTTCAGGGCAGGTAATATAAAGATGAGACATCAAGCAGACATGATGTGCTGAGTCCCTATGAAGCAGACACTAATAGGTAATCTCTTCCAATAATATTATTGTCAAGTTAAACTTCTATGAAGAATTTTGTGGATCAGCAGATAGTAAATTTCGAGTTTTAAAATGATGCTTGATAGATGGAGAATGAACTGAAACTAGACATCACTGATTTAAAAATATCATTTTTTTTTGGCTGTTTTACAGATGAGTAAGGTCAACATTTACAATTACAGCATTTGGCAGACACCCTTAGCCAGAGCGACTTACATAATTGCTTTAAAACTCTACAATGAATTTTCCTGATACTAGCTCAAAAAAACCTAGGCTATGAATACCATCAATCTAATACTCTGTTGGGAAAGTACAGTTTTTTTTTTTCTTATTTAAAAAAGGAAACGCGCTCAGAGTATACTACCAGAAGTGCTAATTCAGGTATTTCTGGAAAAGGTACGTTTTTAAGTCGTCGTTTGAAGACATTCAGTGATTCAGCTGTTCGGACATCTAAGGGGAGTTCATTCCACCAATTTGGAGCCAGAACAGAGAAGAGCCGAGAGGTGTGTCTTCCTTGTGCCTTTAGGGGTGGTGGGACCAGTCGAGCAGTGCTGGAGGATCGGAGAGATCGTGGTGCAGTGTGGGGTGTGATGAGGTCTTAGGTAGGATGGTGCCAGATCATTTTTGGCTTTGTATGTGAGCATCAGTGTTTTAAATCTGATGTGGGCAGCCACAGGAAGCCAGTGTAGAGAGCGTAGCAATGGAGTGGCGTGGGAGAACTTGGGAAGGTAGAAAACAAGTCGAGCAGCTGCATTCTGAATCGGTTGGAGGGGGCGAATGGGGCTCAGTGGTAAACCTACTAGAAGCGAGTTGCAGTAGTCAAGGCGAGAGATGACGAGGGACTGAACGAGTATCTGGGTAGCCTGGGTGGAAAGGAATGGACGTATCCTTCTGATATTAAACAGGAGAGAAGAGTGAGAGGTTGGTGATGTGTGAGGAGAAGGACAGGCAATTGTCCGTAATAATCCTTAGGTTGCGAAAGATTAATCGGGGAGTTGTCAAGGGAGATGGCAAGGTCCGGGAGGGGGGATGAGTCAGCCGGGATGTATTGCAGTTCCGTTTTACTACAACGTACTCAACATCATTCACTATCCGTATTATTCTTAGTCATAACTGCATTAAGTATTTTAAAAAATCCTTTTACTGCATGTGAATTGGATTGACTTAAGTACAGTGGTACCTCGGTGCTCGAACTCACTAGAACTCGAATTTAAGTCGAACAAACCAGTTTGACCTAGAACTCAATCTGAATATCAGAAGTTGAACCGTGAAACTCTGACCTAATATAAATTGGACGCGCCAGGAAATGAGTCGTACTATAATGCAATTCTTGCTTGAATGCCTTTTTCACAGGCTGGATTTTGGATTGACTAAATAAAGCAGTGCAACATTACAGTAACTAACAATAAATAAACCACTAACTTACGTGTACTATTAGAGCATCTATGTCAATTATTTAAACTTTATTTTACCAGGTAAATTAAATGAAAACCAGTCCTCACTGCTTTACGTGATATTCGGGGGAAATAGCAGATTACGCATGGGAACTGCCTGGGATACAAACACCACACATATAACTTAACTCTTCAGCCAATAAGGGCAAAGGTGTGTCGTCACGGAGGCGGTTTCAGTTTGTGCAGCTGGGTGAAAGGTCGCAATGCATCTAACTGTAATGCATTGCGTCAGGATCAGAATGCGTTGCTTTAAGCCAGCGCTGTAAGCAAGTTGAACGCACCCAATAACTGGACTCGGGAAACAAACTGAAACGCGGCCTTAATATAGTGGACTAATGACAACAATTAGAAACCGATGATCTCATGGGGATCCCACACGAGGTTAACAAAGGGGCGTGGCACACAGAAGGAGCAGACGATCGGGGCAGGACAGGGCTAATGTTGGGATAAGATCTTTATAATTTTGGAAGCCATTAAGAAAAAAATGCTCTTCTCGTTTTATCCTGTTCATTTTGTGTTCAAATGCTAAAAAAAAAAAGTTTAGGTGTAATTTTGGGGGGTTGGGAACCAATTAATTGGTTTTCGATTATTTGTTATGGAAAAAATTTGATCAGAACTCAAACTTTTTAGGATTAAGTTCAGAAAAACCGAGGTACCATTGTATTTCTTAACTATATTTTTTATATTTCTGTGCAGCATGATAAGGCTGCACTCTCACAAGCCCTGTTATCAAGACTGACATAATCAAGCAGCTCATCAGACGTTTTACATAGACGTAGCATATACAAATGTGTGTGGTAACTTAACAGTTACATTGCATGAAACTCCCTTATGTTAGAAGTGCATATATGTTGTGGATATTCAGACCAAAACTGTGTTAGTAGCATCTGAATAGAAAATATGTTTCCCATAATCCTGGCAGCACTCTGTCCTCATCCTGCCATGTTTGGGGGCTCAGATTCTGCCCCCGCTGTGTGTGTGTGTGTAGTTTGCATATTCACCAACGTGTTGAAGCTTTTCTTTTGGTTACTCCAGCTTTCTCCCACAGTTCAAATACATGAGATTAGGTGCATTTGCATTCATAAATGGGCCATATGGTGTGATTGTGCGCGTGTGTGCGCACTTGTGTTTGTCCGTATGTAGGGTTTTCCCCTTCTTGCTGTGATATGCTCCAGGTTTGCTGACCATATACTGCATTAAAGGTAGAAAGATGGATGGACAGATTCCTTACTCTGATATTTTACTGACTCAGAGCTAACAGAAGTTTGGAAATGCAAGACATTTTCACATGTATTATAATCAAATCAGTTTGACAGTGTTATCCCTGTTAATCTTAATGGTGACTAATGAGCCTGATGATATTCCATTGTACAGCATTGATTAAAAGTAAGTTGAACCATTTTAATTAAGGGCTCTGTGATGCTTCACAGATAATCAAGAACAGGAGTAGTTATGGTCAAACTGAGAACAGGTTGTTCTGAATAGTATTTAACCATGGCTATGCATGTTAGTTGAGCATGTTGTCCATTAAGATCAAAATAAGGTAACTCTACCAGTAACCTCTTCATTTATTCTTATTGATTTCTTGTAGAACCAAGGTACGCTGTATCATCTGAGCCTCTCACTGTACTGTTGTACTGGCTGTTGGGAGAAGTAAGCCAGGAATCACCCCTGTAGTGTTTTGTATGACTTTGTTTTCATGGTGTTTATGCTCAGATTTTAGCTGGACACTGTTCATTTTTTTGCATTACACACACAACAGGTTTGCTGTAACCCATGGTTAACCAGCCAAAATTATTTTTGCTTTCTCTGTCTCATTTTGAACCTTTACATCTTTAATGACGTTCCAAATATCAAAAACATAAAGTCAGTTGTTCTCGCTGCAGATCCATGTTTAGAAATTAGGATGAAATAAGTTACTCAATAGTTCAGCCGAACAACCTGAAGGCCCTGGACACTGTATTGAAAAAAATGAATGTAGAAAATAAATTTAGTTCTATGTTTTTGTTAATTAGTTAAATGGATTGTTGTGTTTTCTTTTTAATTAGTGTTTTGTATCTATGTGAAATAGTGCAGAAATAGGCCTACTTTACAAAATTATTTTAGATGATATCTTTAGCAGAGGTTGGCGGATATGGGTTTTTCAGTGGTCGATGTTGATTTTTTTTTGTGGTGGAAGGGGGGTAGCTGATTTTGTCTGAGTACAAAAATAATAAAACAGTGACACAACTGCCTAAATTTTATTTAACATCAATAATATACAAAAACCATAATTGGACTCTAAGTATTTATCACACTTTTAACAAGGGCAAGCAGCATTTTAAAGCCAAAAAGCAACAGAAATAAACAAAATGATTTGTATTTTGTTGCTGTTGTTATCAGAACTTGACAGAATTTGTCTCCAGTCCTATTCAAAGTTATATTTATGAAGTTTACCAAGTTCTTTAAAACACTTTGATTTGGTTGTTGTTTTTGTGTTTTTGTTCAAAAGACCTTACGTTTCATATCTTAAGTTTGTATTTTTATACAATTTATTTATCAGAACTTTAATACAGTCGTGCACAGTTATTACTATTCGGCTTATAACGAAAACACGCTTGTAACGCTTCGTTTCCCAATTTCCCGACCTTCAGTAATGTTAAATTCCTTAAAGAAAACACGCATATAGCGATTCTTTTATAGCGAAAATTCGGCTATAACAATGTCCACTGTCTTCCCCAAAGAAATATTTCAATGAGTTGTTATTCGGTTATAACGATTTCCCTCAATCATTCCAGATTTAATAGTTTAAAATAAGTCTGACGTCAGATTAATCGCGTAGCCAAAAACAGCAGCAGTCAGTACTTGTTAATTGATTTTCCAGTGAGTACCGCCTGTTGTTTTATTTTGATCATTACATGAAACAAAGCTTCATAGACAGAACTAGATTGGTCAGTGTTTTATACAGTCATAATACATGTGCCTAGCGATCAGTTATAATACATAGCAATCTTACATAAAAATGGATATGACGAAGTTCGGTTATAAGCAAAGAAATCTGCCGGCCCCAAAAAATCGTAATAACTGTATATTTTGATGTTTTCTTTTATTGTCACAACAGAACAGAGGAACAAGTTTCTTTTTAAAATGCATTATCATATTATGTTAGGTAAAACTCATAAATAACTACAAATAACTAATGTTATATATTCGATTATATTGAAATATCGGCTTTTAAAACCAACGAATATTTGTATCAGTATCGACTTTCAAAATCCATTATCGGTCGGGCTCTAGTAATAACAATGTTAAGTTTTACAATGATGATACAATTTGCGATAAACATTGAAGAGTGCGTATTAGCTGTACAGTTCTACTTTGATAGGTAAACTGCTAATTCTGACCCCAAACACTGAATAGCTTATGATCACTGAATAAAGAAATGGAAAACATTATTTGGAATATGCTTTATTGGACAAATTGTACATGATACATCTCTGATAATTACTGTGTTCATAATATTTCTAAACATCTCTTGAAATAAACAATGGGGGGAAAGCGACTTCCATAATTAAATATAGATTAGACGTGTCTTCCATTACAATGATCAAGGCCCTTGACTATCAACCTGCACATGCACTGGTAATCTAATAAAACATCAGCTAAATCATAATAAAACATGTCAGTTATCAGGCTAATTGTAAATGATTTTTAATAATTAAATGCTGTTTTCAGAAAGTATTTTATTTGCAGTAATCAATAAAACATGCCGCAGTTGAGACAAATATTTGCAATCTAATGAAACATGCAAGTGAAACCCACAGTAAAATGTTTGTTATACTTTCAGGCTAAATGTAAATTATTATTTTGTAAGGATTAAAAAAAACACAATTTTTAAAACATTAATAAACATTATATTGATGTAAATACTTGCTAAGGAAAGGGTGAACTTGAAACTTGTGGGCTAACTGAAAAGTCATGATTGCATTATTGCAATTGTGTCATTGACCAAACACATGCACACGTCGCAGGAGGAAGGAATTTGTAAACTGGAAGAGATTTCGTAGGACAGCTCCATCTGATAGGTCCAGTGTTTGCATGCTGAGTTTGAGTACATGATGCATGTAAATGAAATGATTTCTTTTTCATTGTTCAACACACATGTTCATGTCTCAACAATGATGAAAGTATGATTTATCAGTCCGCTCCAGTTTGTCATGAAACAGCATTTACCTTACTCTTTTTGATCATTTAAACATTTGTGGTATACAGTGCTGCTACGAAGGGCATAATTCTGTTTCCTATTGTTCTCTCTTGAACATCTACCAACCGAGTTAATTATTTACACTTGGTATACTCATGTTTTCTGAGATTCAAAACCAAAATGGCTGTAGTGATAACAGAATGTACTCTAATAACATTAATAATTCATTGTTTTGTTTTCATCATCACCAGGCAGCTCTTTGAGTCAATTTCCTGCTTCAGTGATAGGAAGTGAGGTTTAATCTCCCAGCAACTGGTACCTCAGTATTGGCACATAACTGGCACAGAAATGTGTGAATAGCCGAAAAGTGATCTTTCAAATCGAAAGACATGATGCTGTATGAACAATGCTATATTATACTGACGTGATACAGTGCAATTGTTTGATTGAATTTATGAATAAGATACTTAGGGTGCTTTTCCACCACGCAAAGTATGGTACTTTCAGTACTTTCACTTTTCCATTGACTTCCGGTCGAGTACCAGTACCGAAAGTGCCAAACCAACTGGGGTACTCCTTTGGTATTTCGGTACTTTGGGGTAGGACTTACAAACATATTTGCTGTTGATTGGTTGTGCAAATAGCCTGCCACTGAAACAAAATACACACTGAACAGCGAGAAGCTAAATAAGCGGTAGAAACAAAAATAATTAAAAAAGTCAAACAGAAGGATGGACAAACGAGGAAACACAGGCTTTAATCACCATATGGTCGGATAAACAGATCCAGCGGGATTTGGATGGCATGACTCGAAATAAGTTTTTGCCATTCTGGGCAATTCAGTTTCCTTTTGTTTCCCTTGTCGTGCGCTGATTTTTACACTGTTTCACTGTTTTCATGTCTTTTTACGAAGCACTTGAGGTAAACAAGCTATAAATTTTAAAACATCACATGGCTTTTCCATGTTTTTTGATTTTACAGATAATACATTTAATTATTCACTGGATAGACATTTCTTGATGAAAAACAGTATATTATTGCTTTATAAATAGTGTTGGGTTATGAAATGATCTTGATTTTTATTTATTTTTATTAATAAAAAATGAGGATGATCACGATGATACACACAGACTATAAAACTCGATCAACCAAGTTTGCTCCATTTTAGAGAATGCCAACAACTTGATGGCCTATTAAGCAGAAGTTTACTGAATGCCAGCACAACAGCCAATCACCGACAAAACGATGTAATTTTGCCCATCCTCCCTTAAAGAAGAAATGGGTGTGTTCAACTTGGGCTAGGTCTGTCTGCAGCTGACGCGACGTGGAGCGCAGGGGTGGAGTATAAACTGACTGCTGCCAAGTTGGACAACTTCTATTCCTCGTAGTCTGCGAGACCTGACTGCAATGGCAGCACTGCTAGAAGGGTGTAGATAAATCTATACAAATATCACCTGCATGCACATTACTACTTTTACAATAACCAACTCCTGATACAGACTGTTAGCAGTGATTTAAAACTATTGTGTATAGTGGCTTTGTGTAAAAAGATAGTTGCCAGGAAAAAGATCAAATACATATATTTCAAGGAATCAAAGTTTTTATTGTCACGGACAGAGTATGATGCTATTCTTACTTGAATGCCTTCTTCACATACTGTACTGCACAATTATAAAACTAAAGCAGCGCAACATTACAGTAACTAACAATAAATAAACCACTGACTTGCATGTACCGTTAAAGCATTTGTAATTTATTTAAACTATTTTACCAGGTAAATGTTCTCACTGCTTTACGTGATATTCGGGAGAAATAGCAGATTACGCATTGGAACTTCCTTGGATACAAACGTCATGCGGGTGACTAAGCTTCAGCCAATAAGGGCAAAGTTTTGTCGTCGGAGGCAGTTCAGGTTTGTTCGTTTGTTTTCAGTCTGTCTCAAGTCATCTTGCTCTCGCAAGGTTTTTGCGCCATGTCACATGGTGACGTTTAGCGCCAGACAAAAGAATCTAGCTATGATTTAGCATTTTTTTGAATAACTCTTTTTTGTTTGGTTTAGGTAGTTTTTTACCTTATAATTTTAAAAAGTTTTTGAGACCAAGAATAGAGGAAGATACTTGTTGCAGTCAGTTCTGTCTTGCTTTATTTTATGTTTTGCACAATGTTGCATTATTATATGGTTTTGTTCATTTGAGCTATATTTATTTTGAATACTTGAAAATCAATAACCATTTATAATTTTAAGGGAATTTTGTATGTAAACAGTAAAATTTGTTGGAAAATAAGTTGTGACTACGTGAGTCAGGGGCGGTCACTGATGTCATTTAGCACCAGTAAAATGTTTTACACCAGTTGAAAACCGACACGAAAGAAGTACCATACTTTTGGCACTTTATGAAAGTACTGAAAGTACGGTACCTGGTGCGGTGGAAAAACGTCCTTAGATTACTCTATACTATAAAATCTATATATATAATCTATACTATATCACCTTGCAGTTTTTATATCTATTACTTTCTTGGTTCTTGCATTTTGTTATAGATGAATTTTACATACTTGCTCTCCTAATAATGAACCTGAATTATTTTGGTGTTATTTGTAGCTTAATATGTAGATTACCTAGAAAAGTTTTACCTATGATGATAAAATCTGATATTCTGCAGCACCTGTCCATAAATAATCCTATAGAGTTGATTCCACATTCACGGAGGGCAAAATGAAAACACCAGCCTAATTCAGGATTCAATGTGTGCTCTATGAGTCATACCACCTTGATGAGTCAGACAGGCTCAGCATGGGTGTGGGTGGGCTGGATCCTATTTGAAACAGAAAGAAATGTGTCTTGACAAGTTTCTTTTTTCTCCGATGGGTTGTCCCTCCCTTCTTGGACCAGTTAAGCCTTTGGAGCCATTTTGTGTTAAGAATTTAAAATGAAACTTTTTGACTGATCTTTAAGAGGCAAAGACAATCAGTCTGGATGGCCTGGTGGCTTAGTGGCTTGCATTGTATCACACCACTGAAGTTGAGGCTTTGAAACCCACCTGTGCTTTGTGTGTGGAATTTGGATGTCTTACCTTTGTATTGCATGGGTCTCCTCCAGGTGCAATGAAGTTCTCCTTGTAGTCCACAGACATGTAGTTAAAAGTATCTGCCCATTCAGGGTGTGCCCCTCCCTTACGCCCTATGCTCCTGAGAGAGGCTTCAGGCCCTCGTGACTCTGCCTATGACAATATGAACTATATATTTTTTAACATTTCGCGTTAAATGTTTCAGGTCCGGGCAAAATGTATTAAGCAGCTCCCAGACAAATGCGGAAAGTTGTGCCTATTGGACCTGTCGTTGCAGGAATTAAGACCAGTATAGTGTTTGGGCTATAAATAAACATTGTGTGTATTGAACAGAACTGTCATTTAACTTAATTATGAGGTGTGTATTTAATTCTAGTTAATTAGCAACCACCCTAGAGAAGTATGCTGTGGTTGTTTCATAAACTTCCTTTTAACCCTGCCTTTTAAAGGTGCTACAGAGCTACTCAAATTTGCATTATCTGTCACTCTGGAGATGCCATTTAAAATGTCTGTCTGTAAAGTGTTTTGTGGACCCGATTTGTTAAATTAATAACTTGTATTATTTTTTAGGAGTATCCCCATGCTTTTATGATTAAGAGGGAAAATGTAGCTGTGAGTTTGGCGAAAAGAATTTTATATGATGAGTGGCTGATTGTGTCCTGAAATGTAATAAGGCAGCTCAGCTGATCAGTGGTTCTTGGTATCGGTATTTTCTTGCTCCACAGAGAAGGGTAAACCATTTTTTGATTGTGTAATGAGTGTGAGACTGGTTTTCCACAAATATAGAGCAGGATATTTAAGTTTAAATGTTGACACAAAGCATCCACAGAGTGAAACCCATTGTCTTATAACAAGGTTTTGAAAATGTTGTGATAAATGGTACCTGAAGAATGTGTTGTATTCAAGGTATGTGGATGGGAAAATGTCCACACTGGGCTTTCTGGTTTGTCTTAATTACTCCCAGATCTTTCTGTTCTTTCAATGTTTCAGGAAATTGGTTTGACACTGAACTTTATTTGTGGTAATGAATTGTGAATGCCGTTCACTGAATGGACTTATCTCCTGATTTCTTACTGAAATATGGAAGATGTACTTTGCTCATCTATTATTAGTTAGATTAATTACAATATAGGCAGTATTTGTTTTAATATCTCCAGTTATGAGCACAAAGCATGACTTAGTTGAATGGGATTTAGATGAAATTAGTGATTCAGTCTTATGCAACAGTGTACACAGCTATGAAGTCGAGACACTTTTTATAAAAGTCAACTTTTTGTGAGATTTTCTTAGTGTGGTTTTTCTCAGTCACTTGCAGTAAGATTGCAAAAACAATGCAATGTCCATGAATATTTTGCATTATGTATATTTTGTGTGTTGTAATAATAACAAAAAGTATTCTTTCACAATTCCCAGATGGACAGTTGCTTGTATTTTGAATGGATAAATGAATGTGAATAACTAGTTCTCAATGCTTTTGGCTTTAATAAGACTTCCTACTTGTAGGACTAGGTAATTTTAATATAGATTTCGCACCCGGAGCAACATGGCAATTAAAAAAATGAATCTTACAAATTGGCTTTAGGCATCTGTGTGGAATTGGCAGGCCTTGTTCCTGGATGGGTAATTTTACAGTGGTGATTTATTTTTTTTGTCTTACGGTATAATACACAATACAGTTGATTATTCTGTGTCAAATAACAGTTTACTTCCTCCTTCCAGATTCTTTGCACACACACAGAAGGTACTACAGTGATTATAGCTCCTCTAGCGAAAGTCCATCTGTGGCTTCCTCAGATCCGGACTACCGGCAAGGTACTTCCACATCACTCTTATTTGTGAATAATAGATATTTCCTTATGTGATCATATATTTAAAGGTAGCAGGTAATCTCTTTAGTACAGCCAATACTTTGCTTAAAGATATCAGACTTGGGGACAACTCCTACTTTTGGCTCCCATGAAGCCTGTGGTATTAAACATTTGGGGTAAATGTGATGGTTCCTAATAATGAATGCATGCACTACTTGGTGACACTCATGAAAACATTGCACGGCTTGTGCTACATTAATTCAAGGTACAGTAACCTAGGCTCTTTTACTGTATAGAAAAATAAAATGTGTGTAGATAAAGTAACCTTTTCCTTCACAGTTAAGAAACCAGACGATGAGAGAAGATACAATTCCCAGGCAGCCTTGTCTGAGCATGAAGAATTGTCTCTCGGCAGTCAGGCCGCACACCGGCACAGGTTGGATATTTTGCTTTGTTTTGTTTAATGGTATTTTCCAAGCCAAAACTTCTCAAGCATTTTAAACATTTTTTTTACCTTGGCTAATTTAGTGTTAAGTCAAATTATGATTGGCTGTGTTTTCCATTGAGGGGGTCATGTGAGTTTTTTAGATGGTTGTTGTCAATTATACAACACATTTATGATGTTGTTTGACATCACATTTGGTTATTCATTATCTGATGCAGCACAATATGTGTGTCAAATGTCTCTTCAGGATTTAAATATACATATATAAGTAACTATTCATGTAGAACGCTGTGATTCAAATGCCTGTTTATTCATTTGCCATACGTCCTGTCTCAAACTTTTGACCGAAGGTCAGTATTAGATTCTTGTTCGAAGTCTGAGGTCTGGATGAATTTTCAATAACAAACAATTAACCATCTTTCCAAATGAGACTTTATTGTAGAACAATAATGGGATCTTGACGTAAAGACTGGTTTAATGCTCGTTTCGACTGTTTGCCAGTGGGAGGGTGTGTTGGGTGTGTGCGAAGTTTGGTTGTTCTAGTTTTGTACTTCAAACTAAGCAAAGCCTTTTCACGTTAACTATACTGATTTATGAGGTGCATTGGTGGGTCCAATGTGGTCGAGACTTGAAGAACCCCTGCAGTACACATTGACAGGTATTGGTCATGATGCCTGTTTCAGGCAGTGGAAGGAATGGAACATACTGGGCAGGACACCAGTCCATCACAGGGCTTGGAGACTCGCACAATCACACATGCATTTTCAGAGGCACCTTATCACGTGCTCCACTAGGAATCCCACTCAAACCTGGCACAGACATGCAAATGCCACAGGCACAGAGCCAGCGACAGGAATAGCACTCCTGACTCTCTATGTACGGGGCCATACTGCTGGCCACAGAACTTCCTGCTGTGTAGAACAGTTTCAGTTCAGTTACATTTGTATAGATCACTCCCTAGCATAGCCTCACCAAAGTCCTTAACAGAAGATTGACAACAGATTCTGTTACCTGTGTGTGTGTGTGTGTGTGTGTGTGTGTGTGTGTGTGTGTGTGTGTGTGTGTGTGTATCAACATTTTACTTTTGAGACATTTCTTCTGAAATGCATTCAGAATTTTGTGAATTTGGCCTTGAGAATGCAGCTTAGTGTTATCTGGAAGCCCCGGCATCTTAACATAATGTTGTGGCTGTCAGTGGAGTTTTGGCATTGCTGGTTAAAATTAGTATTTCCATCCTAAATAAATCGGGAGAGATTGTCCTATGATGTTGGTAAGCTGTGTGTCTCTGTCCCAGGCTTTATGAGGGCGTGCAGGAAGGAGCACTGATAGGTACGCAGAGGATGCTACAGCGACACGAAGAGGAGATGCAGAGGTTCAGCAGCAACCTGGCCCTCCAGCACTCCCACTCGAACCTGTTCGCTGGCGAGGAGCCCTCTGTGTCCCTTGCAGATCTCCCAGACCCACGGCGAATTAGCCTGGCTGACAGCTTGCTCCCTCACAGGAAAACCAGGGTAATGAGGGATCTTACAATTTTAGTTTTCTTAGTTACGTATACACACGTGTATGTATATGTATGTGTGTGTGTTTTTTAATTAACCCCTGAATGCTTCTTACCTGGGTATAAAATTTATGCACAATATACTTTTGATTTTCACTTTTATTTTCTCTCCGTGTTGCAGAATTACTTTGGTCCGGAATTCGTTAAGATGGCCAGTGAGCCTTGTGTTGCCTTGACTGTTCCTTCTTCAATCATGGTAGAGTCTCTCCCTCAAACATCAGCATGTCTTTAGGTTTTTGTTTGTCTCAGTCTAGAGCAGAGAATATAAACCCTATATAATACAAAAATATATAAAATATGATATTCAAAAACTTCTGCATAAGAACATAAGAAATTTACAAACGAAAGGGGGCCATTCGGCCTAGCTACTTGCTGTTGGCAACATGCATATTCCCAGTCTATTCCAAGAGAAACAAAGTTGTCATGCACCACTTTAGTCTGCTCTGAATCTGAGGAAAAAAAAATAAGATTTAATAACGTATGAGCTGGGAAGTGTGCGCGTGTGTTTGAGAAGGTGTGTTTAGTAGCACACAGAATATAGAATAGCCATAAAACATGTAATACTGAGTGTGTGTTTGCCCTTTAGAATAAGAAAGGGAAGCCAGATGAGGTCATGAGAAAGGTGGGGGTTGTGATGCTGAACGGACAGCGTCTGGAGGTCAGCTGTGACATCAAGGCCATGTGCAAGGATGCCCTGGATATGGTGGTAGCTCACGTGGGTTTGGTGGAACATCATCTTTTTGGACTTGCCACCCTAAAAGGTTAGTGAAATGCTGACACAAGTTAAACCACTGTTAAAATCTTCTTAATGCTGTTATTGCTGCATGTAGGTAGCTGCTGGTAAACGTAATGCAGCTTATGATACAATAAATAAAAGCATATAAAAACACTCAAAGCAAAACGTAAATTCTTAGGAGCACATTAACATATAATATAAACAAAGATGTGGTTTGTCCAAATATTTATAATTTTGTTTATAAATATTTAGAAAATATCTTAAATGTAGATTTGTATTAGTAAGTATTCTTCCATGACATTTTATTTTTATTTTACTAACCAGATAGCTTGCAGAAAGCAATATTTAAAATTGAAATATTTTGAAAGTAAAGTTCTAGTAGTGTTGTTTTATTCACTATGGAATAATCATTTTTAACAAAAATTGCAATTGCATTTCTGCACTACTTTGGATTACCTAATAACTGAATGTTATTAAATGCAGCAAAACCCAATGTGGCATTACTCGGCAATCAACGTATTGTGAAGTACATTTTCTTTTCTTTTTTGTTTTGCAGAAAACGAATTCTTTTTTATCGATCCTGAGGCCAAACTTTTGAAAGTGGCCCCAGAAGGTTGGAAGGACGAGCCAAAGAGAAAAAAGCCAGACGTTAACTTTAATCTGTTTTTTCGAATCAAGTTTTTCCTGGATGATGTTAATCTCATACAGTAAGATTCTAGTTCATTTCCATGCATGCATTCTTAGGATATGGGTGTTATTTTCAAGAGATTGGTGGACAGATATAGTGTCAAATAACTAACATTAACATTACTTTATTCAGGCACACAATGACAAAACACCAGTACTACTTGCAACTGCGTAAGGATATCTTGGAAGAGAGAATGAGATGTGACACCGAGAATGCTATGCTGCTGGCATCGCTGGCACTGCAAGTGGAATTCGGAGACTACCAGCCTGAGGTTAATATGACGACGATGATGATGATAATGATGTCCAGTTATTTTACTCATCTCACCACGGAATTCTGAAATGCGACTTTTAATGTCAAGACTGTTCAAGTTAATAGGAATAGGTTATTGTACAAGCTAACACCTAGTGTAATGTTTTTGTGCCAAAACAGTATGAGATACAAGGTTTTTTTTGCAGTTTGTGCGTAAAACCAGCATTCCAGGCACCTTGGAATTCTTGTTTTAATTAATAAAATGTGAATTGTATCTTTTAGCTCCATGGAAAAACATACTTCAGACTTGAGCATTATTTGCCAGCAACCGTGCTGGACAAAATGAATCAGACATCCCTTAAAGAAGATCTCTCCCGGCTGCACAGCGCATACTTTGGGGCTTCTGAACCCGAGGCTGAGTTCGAGTTTCTGAAGGTAAGTCCACATACCTTAGCTGCTCACTAGTGCATTTTTCTGTGCTTCCCCCCCCCCCCAGAAATATGCTTAAAAACATGCAAGGAATGAAGTGGACACTATTTTTAGGAAAGCAACCATTTTCTTAAAATGTTAAATTTCGTCTTTTCCACCTTACCAAGGAGTATCCCTGTTCCCTGTTTCATACACCATGTATAAATGATGTAATAATGGATTACCATTCATTCTTGTCAAGTGCTGTGGGGTGACTTGTAAAAAGCACTATGTAAAAAGAATTAACTGAATTGAACCCTACATATAATGGTAGGCCCAGCTGTAGCCAAAGTGTAAACGGTAATATTTTAGTTTATTTCTTCGATAACAAAGTGTCTGTCACTTTCCTTTGAAGACTAAATTTGGACTAGGCACAACTTCAGCGGGAGTGTGTGGGTTACGCCGCCTTAAATGGCCGCCTACTGCATTGTTTTCTTGATGTTGATGTTTTTCCTGTTACGTAGGTCAGCCAACGGCTAACCGAGTATGGGGTCCATTTCCATCGCGTTCTTCCAGAGAAGAGGTCTCAGACAGGCATCATGCTGGGGGTGTTCTCCAAGGGCGTGCTCATCTTTGAGGTGCTAAATGGAATTCGCACCCCAGTCTTAAGGTTCCCTTGGAGAGAAACAAAGAAAATTTCCTTCACGGTGAGACATCTGTATTTGATGTTGATAAGCATATATGTGTGTGTTGGCAGGAGTTCTGCTAATTATGGCTGTGTATTAGCAGCAGATGCAGCTCCTCCTCATACCTTTTTCTGTCTCCTGCAGAAGAAGAAGATCAGCTTGCAGAACACCTCGGATGGTATTAAGCACCACTTTCAGACAGACAACAGCAAGACTTGCCAATACCTAATGCACCTGTGCACTGCCCAGCACAAATTCCATCTGCAAATGAAAACCCGGCAGAACAATCAGGAGCTACAGGACATGGGTAGATAATATTCTCATATGTTGAAATACTATCATTTATAATGATTCTGTCATATCATTACTTAAAGCAGTGTTTTCCAGTTCGGTCCTTAGGGACCCGCAGACAGTCCACATTTTTGCTTCATCCCAGCTCCCTACTAGGAGCTAAGCAAAAATGTGGACTATCTGGCATGGAGATGGAAGGGAGCAAAAATGTGGACTGTCTGTGGGTCTCCGAGGACCGGGTTGGGATACACTGCCTTAAAGAAAGCATCCGTTTCATTGAATGTTCACTTCTTAGTTTCAAATGCTGTCTGCCTTGCAGAAAATTGCCCTCTAACCAACCTCCAGTTGTCCGGAGGCCCGATCATTGAGCGGGCAGTGAGCACTGCCAGTTTAGCTGCCACTTCAGCCAGCAGCCCAGACTCCGACCATATGAAGCGGATCTCCTACTCGGAGATGGCTCTCAACAAGCCCTCACTGAGCCGGCCCCTGCTCACTGGCAACTCCCCGTATTCCAGCTTTGGCTCCAACTCAAACCCCAAACTTATGAGTCGTTCCCACCAAAACTTGGGCCAAGTGCCAGAGTCCCCAGAAAGTCAGGCGCAACTGTACAGCAATCAGTCACAGATGAACCTCAAGCAGACCCAGGTGCCATCCTCTCATCACCGTGCCAGCTCCGATACAGAATCTATTACTGTGGCTCGCAAACAGCAAAGGTGCGTCGCTCAGTTTGGTCTGTATGGATTTCTGCATTAAGGATTCATATATACAGCTCTTGCTTCCTGTTTTCCTGCATAATTTTGTTTTCCTGCTGCTGTTTTTGGGAATGTTTGTTTTTCATTCCACTTTGCTTTTATGCTGATTTTTCCCTGTCTTTTCTTTTTTTTCCCACAGCATTTTTGTCTCCAAAGCCCACAGCAGCCCCAGCTGGAGTTCGGGAAGGTTAAAGAAGGAATCAGACTGTTCCTCTTTTGAAGAAACTGGACACGCTTATGTTGAAGGTCTGGATTTTCAGTTAGTTTGCACTGCATCACTCCAGCATGCACCCAAACGCAGCCGAATGCTTGAAAGATGCACTTTCTGCATCACTTATGGCAAAGGCTTCCTCTGCTGGCTTTTTCCTCTTTTCCCAGTCAGCTTCTTCGTTTTCTCTAGCAACTGGTTTAAATATATGCTTGTGTTTATATATTTGTAGATGTCCCAATCTAGTGTTTCTCAGCCCGATACTCAAGGACCCCAAGACAGTCCACATTTTTGCTCTCTCCCAGCTCTTGGGTAGGGAACTAGGAGGGAGCAAAAATGTGGACTGTTTTAGGGTCCCCAAGGATCGGATTGAGAAACAGTGCACTAATCCACATTTTGTACCGGTACGCAGTTTCTTTCAAGGTCAGTTTGAACTTGTATTCCAGGAGTAAGCATGCGCACACCTGATCTATCATCCTCACTGGGTTGCTTGGCAGTCAACGGTACGTTTGGCCTGGCTCTCTCTTTCTTTATAAATCTGGATCTGCATGTCCTCTGCGTCGGTAGACACTAGTCCTAGCAGGGCACAGATTATGCTACTTTTAGCTCCCACCAAATTATGATTTTTTTTTTGTTGTTGACCTAATGAATTATGTAACGCTGCTGCAAATCTGGTTAAAGTACACTTCTAATGAGACTGGGGGAAAATTCTTTCCCGTTAAATGAATGCAAGTCATCACTCATTGTGCTGAAATGTCAAGTATCATTTAGCTGCTGAAAAACTAGGCTATAACTTTTTGAATAATTTGAGAATCTGAAACTTTTATTTATATATGTGTAACATATATATTTTTATTATTCCATAATAGTTACACATATGTGGATATTCAAACAATAGCTAAAGCAGTTTAAAAAAGGTTAATGGAGATCTTGGCTAGGAATAAATCTCACATGCACTGAGGCCTCTGCAAGGACTGGTGTTTGTCACCACAAGTCTAGGTCTGTGGAATATAATTTGACTTCATTGCCTTCTTTCGCTGTCCCTTAATTCTCCTTTTCTACCAATCTTGCAGACACCTACTGTCAGGTAAAAGCATGATTCTTTTTTAAAACACCTCACATGTACTCACATGCACTTTTTTTAATGTGCATTTCTCCATGCTGGCCAGTTTTTTATTCTTCACAGACTAGGAAGGATTTCTCAGATCAGTCGAAGGCCTCATTTGCTGCCTTCATGGCAGGGTCAATAAGACAGAGAAAATGACTGGTTTTATTCTATTTGCATGTAGTTATGCATGTAAACACGATACAGCAACAGACATTGCACTACATGCTGCTTTTCCACTAGAAATACTTTTGTTTTAATGCTGTCAGTATAAACTAGGCAGCCTGCATGAAACATAGATGCAAATGATGCATTTGTACTTTGTGTATCTTTAATTGCCCTGTTTATATTCCTGCATCTAGGTGAAATTAACTAGGAGATTCTGTGATAAGATTAAGTAGTTTTCAGTTTTGAAAGTTTTGATTTTTTTTCCTAACTGTATTGGATTAATTATTCCCAGATGGATATACAACAACAAAGGTGCTATGTTTAGAAATTTTGAAAATAGCTATGTAGTTTGTTGCTATAGGGGCATCATTAATCAGCAAATTGCTGATATATTTGTCATGAGTCTATACTGTTTAAATGGAAAACACTTAGCATTAAATCTCAGGAGCAGATGACTGGTAATTCAGCCTGGTAATTAATCTAGCTAGCATTGTGTTTACTTGCAATGTTTATCGAAACTTTAGCTGAAGATATTTGAATGCTGTTTTGTGAAATTATTTTGCAATTAAACTGATGAAACCTTTTAATTTATTGTTTTTTCCATGATTTATTTTATTGAAATCCATTTTATTATAGATAATGTGTTACTTGACATAAGGGGACATTAATCAGTCTGACATTGTTGAGTGTGTACATTTTGTATTAAAACATAGACTATTTACAGCATTTTAGCCTAATGGGTCACTAGGAAAATAGATTACTAGTTTGTTGTTCCATCTACGGTTGACACCTGTTTTTTAGTTGTTACCCAAAGATGTTTGGTTTGCTTATTTTGGATACAAGATTGTTAGATGATTGTTATACTGAATATTTTAGATTAGTGTTCTAGGAATAGTAATAAATGGTTTATCAGATTAATGGTCAGATTGTGGCATTGTGATCTATATAGCCTCGATCCCCTCAAAGTTTCTTTACCTGTTTTCTTAATAGTAGCTGAAAAACCAACAGAACTAAGTTCTTTTTCAGTGCATAAAAAGCCTAGCTTAGCTTCTATTTGGTCTCGGCACACTAGTGGAAAAGCAGCAAAAAGAGTCCCAATTCAGATTTGTCCATGAAACATGTTAACGGGAAATGTCCATGTCATTTCACCAGTATTGTTCACTTGTTGAGCATTCGATTTACCTATCCATGAGTCACTGCAGTCCACCTCAGTCTGTGCAGATTACTGAACATGTAATATTTGGAAAGGGCAGAAGAAACGCTTCCTTTCCGTGTTTACATTTTTATGGTGTGAAAAGGTGTAATACACAAACAAGTAGAGTTCGAATGCAGTCAAATTTATATATATAAAAATTTTTATATTATCCCCAGCCGCGGAAAATTTGAGACCCAGCACAATTTTTTTTGTTTCAGTCATTTCTCAATTTATGGATGGGCGTCTTTAAATTTTTTATTTATTTATATATATATATATATATATATATATATAAATACATTTTTTTGGCGCAAATTCCAGCCTGGCTCTCATTAATGAAGGCGTTCTTCATTGTTTTATGGGACTTCAATCCTACTTGTAGCAGCCTGATCTAAACTGTCCCAGTAGTGCACTTCACACCTGCACTTAATGTTTCCCATTCCTTTTGAAGGTCACTTGATGTCATCCTGTGATTCATGAGAAACTGTCGGATAAGTTGACGGTCATCTCTGGCATTAGAAAGTCGCTTCCCCGCTCTACCTGGCTGGTTTCTGGTCATTCCCAATGTCTTCTGCTTCACCTCATTCTTGTGCACTGCTGTCTTGTGCAGAAATTTTGATTCTGGAAGCATCATGATGCTCAGCATAACCTTCTGCCAACAGAACCATGATTAAACCAGGATTTTAAAATGTGCTCGCTTAATTTTTTCTGCGGCTGTTTTATCTGGATTATTTTTGACTGCTGTAGATGCCAATGGAGGAGATTCTGTGAGATGATAGTTAAATTAATACAACACATTAAGTCCCTTTAATGCTTATGATCCCTTGTCATGTTACATTAAACCTAATATTACATTTGGCCATGCTTTAGCAGCTAGTTTGATAAATTTGAAGTAAATGACAAATTTCATGTTTCAAAGTGTTTTGTAAATATAATGATTAGTGAACTTAAATGAGATGCCGTTATGGTAATTTAGCTGCACAACTGAAGCCCATATATAATCAGAACCAAAACGAAAAAAAATCAAAAGTGTTTGATTTGTAGTGTTCATTTGACCAAAAAAGCTGATTTAACTGATATAAGTATTGTTTGAAATGTCAGCAGCAATGGTTTGTAGATTTGAAGATGACTAACTTTAACATTTGCATGAGCTCTTTCTTAATGCATTCAGCTTGAGTTTTTTTCCTGGTGCATCCCTTCCTTTGTACACAGCAGTTTACACATGAATTAGATACCGTATCTGCCATCCCTGTTATGCTGCTGTTCCTGTTTTAAATTCTAATGCTTTTTTCCTTGTCCTGGGACCTAGGTCATCTATGCATACTAGTAGACTTCACTACATATATACTGTAAACATCACACCTTTTAAAGTTTGCTTTGCATACTGTATGGGTGTAAGAATAAAGTCTCATGTAAATAATGATGATTGAGTTTTTTGTGTATTTTGTAACTGGTGATAGGTTCTGGTGCTCTTTGCCTTTATTGAATAGTGATAAAATTGTAAATATGTTATATTCATTTTGCATTATTAATTATAGATGAAAGATTGTATCTATTTGCACATTGAACATGATGGCATGCAACACTTACTAATTTACATTCTGTAACAATGTTTCTGTTATTCCATCTGATAAATCCAGGTTAATATGATTTTACTAACTGCTACTTTGGAATTAAAAGCTTCAATAATTATCTAGTCTTTTTTCTGTTCCTAATGAGTTCACATTTCTGAACAGATTCTTTAAAAAAGAAGATAAATGCGTTGCCGTCACCTGAAAGAGCGATTACAACAGCTAACCTGAAGAAGGATGTAAAGTATGGGCTGGGTGAGTTGGTAAACAGATTGCTTATCACACTGAAATGTTGACAGATGACCTATGATAACCAGTGAGATAAAATTCATTTGCTTGTCTAAAGTATTCAGCATATACTTATAGCATGAAAAATACAGGCAAGTACTAATTCATCTGATTGTAATTATTTGTTAATGAAGTTACTTGACTGATTTTATAAGAGAGTTTGACAGTTTATTGAACACAAGTTATGCAGTTAGCATATTTATTATAAATATGCTATCTTAATCTATTTAAATTTGGGTAATGATTTTATAGAATGCCACACACGGCCCTGGAATTGCCGAGTATTGCTGCTGAATATTTAATCATCAAGTTTTTGAAATCTCTGTAATCAATTTTACTTATAATATTAAATATTTTGCTATGCAGGGGGTGGGCAGGGAGAATAGTTTAATCTGAATTTTAATTCCCCCATCTCCATCAAATTTAATGATCTATTTGCATGCAGGTTTCCAGATAGTTGGAGGAGAGAATTCTGGACGTGCAGATCTTGGGACGTTCATTAGCTCCATCACTCCGGGGGGGCCTGCTGACGTCGACGGCACCCTGAAGCCAGGTTCTTCCTTTGATCTCATTTTGGAATGGCTTGGCTGATGTTCCCAACACTGAAGAGCGAGCCGCTCAGACAGTTTGGTTGTGAAAAAATGGGTCATCTAAGCCAGTGTTTCCTGGTCTGGCAATAAATGTGGACTGTCTGGCAGGGAGCTGGGAAGGAGGGGAAAAAAACGTGGTCTGGCTGTGGGTCCCCAAGGACCGGGCTGGGAAACATTGAGCTAAGTTCTCGAGTTGCAATGCATTCTGTGTGACTGAAGGTGTGCTCTTTGCAGGGGACCGTCTGATCTCGGTGAACAGTGTAAACTTAGAGGGGATCCCACATGATGCTGCAGTTGAGATCCTCCAGAGCACACCAGATGATGTCACGCTGGTCGTCTCTCAGCCTAAAGAAAGGCTCTATGATGGTATCCCATAAGCCTTTCTGCTTTGATTTAAAATTAAATGCAAAGTCTGCTACTGTAAATATGTTTTCCCTGAACACATTTTCTTTACCTGTGGCATCTGTAAACTTTAGTCAGACGTTTACCAAATTTATTTTGCAAAAAATTAGCTGCATAACAATATTCACAATAGATGTTTCAGACCAATATATACTCTCCTAGGTAGCTGCGGATATCTATCTAACTATGTACAACTTGTTGTTGTCGTCGTTGAGGTACAGGGCTTGGTAACTTCTCGCATTTTGCATTCTTCAGATACTTCAGCAGGTTTGGCTCACTTCAGAGATGGTGGCCAGATCGCATCCTCGCGTGAAAGACGAGACGACGACACCGAGTCGTCGTCTGAGGAGCATGTGGATGGGAGTGGCTCCCCCGCCCTCATTCAGGCAGAGCCGCCCGCTCTCTCCCCGGGGGGGCGGCAGGAAAGTCCGATCTTCCCCGACTCCCCCACAGCGAGCAGCAGCCTGTCGCCGACACACCTTGGGCGCTACCTTCGCCACCCGCTAGCGGATCCCGCGGCCCAGCCCTCGGCACAGGGCACCTTCTCTGGTGTTACACCCCCAGCCTTGCCTCCTAAGATGAGGAAAGCTAAAAGCCCAGAGCTCTCCAAGGATCCCGATTACTCAGACAGGGGAGATTCGGACATGGATGAAGACACATGCTCAAGTAGTCAGGAGAAGAAAATGCCTAAAACAATAAAGCCACCAAGTCAGGTCTGTGCATAGATACCACTGAATAAGTACATGGTCTGATTTTTATAACTTTTGAAATAACCTTTGTTCCCCCCCCCCTCCCACTTTATATAAATGGTATTGAGGTGTGTGTATATATGTACATACAGCTCTGGGGAAAAAAATGAGACCACAGCAACACTTTCAGCTTCACTCATTTCGCCTGTGAAAAATATGCATTCACTCCAGCTCAGCTCTTCCCTGCTTTCTCATTGATAATGGGCTTCTTCCTTGCTTTCTGGGTCTTCAGTCCTGCCTCTAGGACCCTGTTATGAATGGTCTTAGCAGTGCACTTCACACTATATAACGTTTCCCATTTTTTGAAGGTCACTAGAGGTCATCCTCTGATTCATGAGGCACTGCTGGATAAGTAAAAAGTCACTCCCCCCCACTACCTGGCTGAGTTCTGGTCATTCCCAGTGTCTCCTGCTTCATCTTGCTCTTATGCACTGCTGTCTCAGAAACATTGAGCCTGGAAGCAGCCTGCTTCTCTGTGTAGCCTTCTGCCAGCAGAACCAGGATTTTAAAAAACAGATTTTTAAGAAATATAGAGTGGTCTCTTCATTTTCCCAGATCTGTATGTCTTTATCAGGACTGTGTGGCATCTGATCTGAGGAGACACTAGAAGTTCTTATTTTAGAGCTTTCTGTGGCCTTCATGTGGGTGGGCGTGTGTGTGTGTGTGTGGACAGGAGACAGTAATTGAAATTAAATGTCATTTATGGAAATATTTAGATGAAGTTTGATGAAACAATCAATTGTCTTGCTTAAGCATTATCGCTTTAGGCAATCGTATCCAGAAAGGGCTTGTGTGTGTGTGTGTGTGTGTGTGTGTGTGTGTGTGTGTGTGTGTGTGTGTGTGTGTGTGTGTGTGTGTGTGTGTTTGCTACAATTCCCTAATTAAATTACTTGGAGAATGGGTTGGCTGAAGAGTTCTCACACCTGGGTTTGAACAGTTAACCAAAAAGTTAGAAAAACCTGCATACACATTGGCTCTATGAGGATAAGGTTAACTGCTCCTGGTCTAGACTGTAAATGGATATTACAGTCCAACACTGAATGGGTGCCCAGGTTCTAAAGTTTTTCTTTTACTTTTTTTTTTATTTTATAATTTCCATAATTTTTTTCTGTCACAAATTGTAGTGGGATGTGAGATCACAATAGATTCTGACTAATACTGCTGAGGCTGCATTACCTTTCTTGCTGCTAATCGTATGATTTCTGCACAATTGCATTTGGGATTTGAATGCAATTTTTCTTGCATGTTATCTTTCATTGACTCCTGCCTGTTTATCTTTGCATGTTATTTATGTTAACGGCAGCCTACTTATTCACAATTTTTCTGTTCACAGGAGTTAACTCCCAACTGCGACATGGGAAAATTAAGTGATAATGACCCAGATGTCAATAGTCTCCTTCCTGGAGATCTATTTGACGTGCAGTTGTCCAAAAAGGACAACAGCCTGGGCATAAGTGTCACGGTACTGTTTGGCAAGGTTTTTGCTTTTTTTTCCCTATTTTCTTTACATTTTATTTGATCCTACTCTCACTGCTTGTTCTTGATTGGCTTAATCTTAGAAAGTGTGATTTGCTTTCCAACAGCATGCAGATTTTTTGGAATGCAGCATTTGGGCATCACTTTCTAAAGTGTGTGTGTCTAGCTGAGCATGAAACCTCAGTGACCTTAGCACATACTTCACTTAAAAGTATGTGTTAAAAATATCACTAATAAATTATTAATCCTGCTCTTGACACCTTCTGTAAGTTTGTTTGCTGAGTATTGTAGTTTTACTAGGTTTTTCCTCCTTTGTTGACATGAAATATTGAAAATTAGCTGAATTATATGAAATAGTACCATTATTGCTTTTATTATAATTATTCAGTTGTAATAATAGCTTATTAGTGAACTCATACCTGAACCTCTGTCGGCAAATTTAATGTAAGAAATGAATAGGCCCATTCTAGCTGGATGTATAATAGTCATCTACCTTTCAGTTGTGTCTGTGATGGTAACTGTACGGTTCATTGCAGGGTGGGGTAAACACTAGTGTGAGACATGGGGGAATATATGTTAAAGCCGTAATCCCTGACGGAGCCGCTGAGCTGGATGGACGGATTCAGAAGGGTGAGTATCGCCAGTGAAGAATAAAATACGCAGGGGTCATGTGATGTGAATACTGCAGTGTTTCCCAGCCCGGTCCTTGGGGACCACAGACGGTCCACATTTCTTCTGCTATCCAGCTCCAGCAAAAACATGGACTGTCTGTGGGTCCCCAAGGACTGGATATGGAAACGCTGCCATACAGGATACCCCCTCCTTTACCCTTCTTTCTCCTTTTTCTGCCATCAGTGATTGATGGACTGCAGTTGCATAATAGATTTGATGGTCTTTGATGGTCGTTTAATGGCAAATTGGAGTTTTCATGGTTAATGTTACCCTGGCCTTTTCTTTCCCTAATTGTCGGCCATGTGCTCTTTCCAGGAGACCGTGTCGTGGCTGTTAATGGGAAAAGTCTGGAAGGAGCATCTCACAAGCAGGCAGTGGAAGCCCTGAGAGACACTGGACAGGTAAGTCAAATACTTAATAAACATTTCACTGTGAATGTGAAATTACTGTACCTGTGGTTACTTTTATAATTCATTTTATGTTGCAATGTATTAGAAATGTATTAATACTCCACAGTTTGTTTTTAGCTACTACCACAATACATCCTTCTATAATACTTGCTGTACAGGGAAGGATTACAATTTATTTGTTTTGCATTGCTCTCCTTGTTGAACTACAGGACCTGTAGGTGTCTGTCTTTTATCTGGATTTGGTGTGAAGCTCCTTGTCTTAGAAGTACTTCCTGTTTTTCTTCATTTTATAGTTGGTGCATCTTCGCCTGGAGAAGGGTCAGCCCCCCCCTACCAGAGTGCACGCCCCCCTCACCCCAAAGTCCACCCCACCCTCAGTACCCAGCCAGGAAGGCGGTCATGACGGGAAACCTCCCTCACAAAAATCAGACAGAGAATATAGCTTTGTCACTGACGGTAAGCACTGGCATCAGCTTGTATAGATACTGCCTGGGAGGGAAATGCATGCTGCCAATATTCAGCATATGAATCATTAAAATCATTGAAGTATTTGGTGTTTATCCTATGGGGAAGATTTCCTTAAAACAGTGGAGCTTTGTACAGTCTCAATTGCCTTTCATTATACTATGTGCAAAATTTATGCTTTGTTTTTTTTTTGTGCTCCTAGACAATGTGTTTGAGGTTGGTCTGCTGAAGAATTCCTCAGGCCTGGGTTTTAGCTTTAGTCGTGAAGAGAAGCTGGTGACCGAGCCCCCTGGAAGCAGCATGGTCAGGGTTAAGAAGCTGTTCCCTGGGCAGCCGGCTGCAGAGAGTGGCTTAATCAAAGTGGGTGACGTCATCCTCCAGGTCAACCAGACTTCTCTCAAAGGATTGTCTCAACACGTATGTCTTGAACATATTATCTTATAGCAATTTCATTTAATACTTTATTTTTTAAAAAACTGTGCATTTCTATATTCTTGCAACATATATTCAGCCAGCTGTACTAAAGGTAGTTAAAGGTCTACTAAGACCTGTAATATCTAGTCAGTGCTGCTCTAAATAGCCTTTCTTCAGAAAGTAAATTTTCTGAACAACTACTGTAATTTTCCACTGGAAATTTTGATTAAATTATGTATGGTTTTGTTTTATTTGTCATGCTTGAGGTTGCTTGTATTCGACTTGGATTTACTTAGTAGCTAATGACTGCATTTTTTTTTCTCTTGGTGGTGTTATCCGGAAATATTTATGCTGATGTTATATGTGCAATACAGTGAACTTGGATAAGTACAGATTGCATGTTGTGAAAGTCCATATCTGTATGTCTTTGATTGATATTGTTGATGTATTTTTGCTTGTCCCAGGAGGTGATTTCAGCGTTACGAGGAACAGGTCAGGAGGTTACCCTGCTTCTCTGCAGACCCGAGAAAGGCGTCCTACCTGTCCTGAGCAGTACTTTGGTAGGAAGAAAAAAAAAAAACTTCATAGCCAGTCTGCATTATTAGCTGCGTTTTGTTTATTTATGTGATATTGACCAGTTGACTGCACCTCCTCTAGACTTCAAAAGCATCTCCTCCAGTAGAGCTCACTGCTCCAGTGGACTCCATCTCTGCCAAGGCTGTCGGGCTGCAAAACGACGACCTATCAGCTGTGGGCTCCAGGCAGTGGGGTGCCGATCCAGTGGAAGAGGCTCTGGAACGGCTACTGCTGAAATCCCCCAGGCGGCGTGACAGCTACAGCGACAGCACCGACAATGAGGAAATCGAGAAGGCCTTCAGTCAGTCACAGGAGCAAAGCCCTCAGTGCTGGGATCCAAGCATCTACCACATGCCCAACAAACAGCCCGTTCCAGGACTCGACCCCTATGAAGCCTCCTGTGATGTCGACAGCACCATTCACTCTGTATACTATTCACCCAACCAGTCGCCCAGTTTGCCTGAGATGAACAGGAGGTATGAATATTAACTAATGATATTAATATTAATTATGTATGTATGTATCTGTCAGTGTACCTAACAATATGATTCCAGCCATTACAACATTTAGAAAGTAAAATATAGCTGTAACAGTACTGTGTACATGTTAGTTTTACTTCAGTGAAAACATTAAATAAGACTTTGACACCTATACTCATTTTAGGTAACATACTCTCTTATGCATAGTCACACTGTAACTAAGTGTAACTTAGCAGACATGTTTTAGCATTCTACAATTATCTGTTATGAAATGGCCCTGTTCAGTCTTGCCTTTCTTCCACACTGCTGAGTCCAGTATAGTACGTACGCAGTCACAAAGGGTTTTATTTTGTGGTTTTAAGTATTGCACAGTGAATAAGGTAATGGCACAACATCTATGTATTTTGTTTGTTTGTTTTTAAGCACGCCCACCTCCCCAGTGGAACGTGCCCCCCAGCTGTCCGCCTTCTCTCCTCACTCCCTGCAGGACACTGTGTCTGCTGACAATGCCTTGGCGTTAGAGGACTTTGTGCCTGTGAGTGCCCAGCAGTCATTTAGGGAACAACTTGAGTTGCTAGTTTTTGACTTCTGACTCTCTTCGCTCAATATGTAGTAGTCATGGTTTAATACACACTTATTAGTAATGAAGCACAAAATAGGTTGATCTGTTATCCATGCTTGGAAGCCTTTTTTGCACTGACATGTGCCTTTTTTGCAGCAATCTCACACTGCATTTTCAATCAGTGCCCTCCCCTTCAACAGGAAGTGGAGCTGAACGTTTCGCTCGTCAAATCAGAGAAAGGAAGTCTGGGGTTCACGCTGACCAGGGGAAATGACCTCAGCTGCTACATCCATGATATCATACAGGACCCTGCAAAGAGTGACGGCCGGCTGCAGCCGGGGGACCGGCTCATCATGGTACACCGATAAGCGTGAATCACCAGCGTCTTATGCTTTCCATTACATAAAATGAAAGTAATAATAATGAAAGATGAATTGGCCTTTCTAAACATAAGTGATGCTTTAGCACATTAAATATGCTGTTATCGTCCTCTTCAGGTTAACAACACAGATGTGTCCAACATGAGCCACACTCAGGTGGTGAATCTGGTTCGTGCAGCACCCAAGCTGGTCGATTTAGTGGTGGGCCGGGTCCTGGAGATACCCAAGCCCCCCATAGAAGCCCACCTGCTGCCAGACATTCCCTTTCAGTGCCAAGCAGAAAAGCTAGGTAATTTGCACAGATTCTGATGTCTGCCGAGGGTATGTATGTAGTAACAAAGGATTTGGTTAGAACCCGTTTTACAGGGGCTTCAAGCTGATAAGTATCATTGGCTTTCTTTAAGATGTTCGCTTGGAGTATTTCTGTAGTTCAAAACCATGGACATTTTGTGATTTTTATTTTTTTTTCTGGGCTTTTACATGTGCCAGGGCTGATTTTGGGTGGTGGCAGCGATAGTCCATTCGGAGTGCTCTACGTGAAGGACGTCGTTCCTGATTCCGTGGCCTCGACAGAGGGCAGCTTGCGGGCCCTGGACTTGATTCACTACATCAACGGAGCGCCGGCCCAAAACCTGACACTGAGCGAGAGCTACAGACTGCTGGAGCTTCCTCAGAAGGAAATCGTGCTCAAGGTCACAAGGTGACATATCACACATGAGCGTGAAAGGCAGGAAAATCCAGAAAGTCAGCAATGTAAACCTCAGTTGCATCAGCTCAAAGATGGAAGACATTTACTTTGGTGGTGGTACAAGAGGAAATAGTACTTGTATAGCTAAGCATGTCTAAAGTCTGTCATCTTTTAGAAATATCTGTTAGTAGTTTCTCTAAACCGTCAATTTCATTTGATCAACTTTTTGTTGTTATATTGGTTTGTGTTGGTGATGGTGGTGTTAATGATGGTTGTTTTATTATTTTACAGGGATAGAAAGCCTGTCACACCAGGACAGAAAAGTTTGTTTCTTAACAACGTGAGCCCAAACATGAATGCTCCAGCTAGCATCAATGGTATGTTTCACAGGTTTATTATTTAATCACGTTAAACACGTGTACAGAATTGTAACATTCATATTGTGTGTTGACCTGTTATTTATAATGTTAGTATTTTATCATTCTCTATTCTTTACTCTTACATTTTGTATTGTAACTAGTATGTCATTTCTTTCACTTGCATATTGTTTGTCAGCCTACTGAAGCAATTTCAATGTATTCATGTAAAATATGTCCCACACAGACATAGATGTGGAAAATTAATTCAAAACAAGACATTTTGTGTCTTAACTGGCCGTGAAAGGCCTTTTTGTGAAGCATTTAAGTGACTGTGTCCCCCCCGCCCCGTCTAAGGGTGTCTGCACGGAGGAGAGGGCTCCGACTCGCTCTCTGCGATGTGCCCCTCTCAGGTAACGCCCTAGCCTCTCGTTTTTCCACTCTTCAGCTGTTCTGCTCTTGGATGTTTACATTTTCTCACGCCTACGTTTTTTTTTTCTTCTTCCTCCTCACCCTCTCTCTGTTATTGTTGGACCAGTATGTAAGATTTATAGAATGTATTCATCATAGAGCCTGCTTTTAATGAGAATCAGTATTACAGATTTTTGTTTTATGGTCCTGACCATCTGCTCCCCCCCCCCCATTTCAGGAGCAGGTCATTCATGTGGAGCTGCAGAAACCTGCATCAGGAGGCCTGGGTTTCTCCGTCATAGGCGGCGAGAGGGGTATCTTCGTCAAGTCCATCACGCCGGGAGGTATCGCGGACACAGACGGGACTTTGCAAGTAGGCGACCGGCTGCTGCAGGTTTGTTTCCCTCGCCACAGTGAAAAGGCTTCGATGCTCTGACTCTCAGGGTCAATCACAGCTCTTCTTCTCAGCATTCCTTTCAAGGTTTCTGCACATTGCTTATCAGCGTGTCACATGTTTGGCCCAAACACTGGCACACTTCCTCCTTCACTTTACAGTTTGTTGTTTTTTGATTTCAGGAGCAAAATTCTATTACTTTTAAATAAAACACCCACTTTATAGAAAATCTGTAAAATATTTAAATTTTATATTCATTTTTGCAAAACCCAATGCATATCTGGGTAATCCATTTATTTAATACAGACACAAAATTTGTTAGTGTCAAAGTATCATGATTTCAGTTTTTTCTGCCCAAACAGGTAAATGAGGAGCCCATGACTGGGGTGTCACATGCCAGAGCGGTCACCACCATCCGCAAGGCCCAAGGCCTGGTTCAGCTCACGGTGTCCCGGCCTCCTGACCAAACCCCCAGCACCTATCTGGATTTCATACCAGTTCCTACTGACAAATGCAACGGAAACACCGGTAAGCATGGCTGTACGGGTAGTCTCCAAGATGATTGTTGTATTTAAGTTATAAATTCTGTTACTGAACAAATGGTGAATAATTTTACAATAGATCTAAAGCAGTGGATTCCCAATCCAGTTCTCAGGGACCTGCAGACAGTGTACGTTTTTGGTCTTTTCCAACACCCAGTAATGTTGGCTGTCTGGGAGGGAGCAAAATCTTGGACTGTCTGGGGGTTCCCAAGGACTGGGTTGGGAAATGCCGACCTAAAGAATTTAAGATTTATTTTGTGAGCTGTAAACTTGAAGAGCTTAATATCTGTAATAAATTATTATAAAAATGCTATGAACATTGTGTGAATTTTTTGGCCAATGTTTACTCACCTTTGTGATTTCAGAAGCAAGTAATGAGACTGGGTTGAAATCAAAACGGGACTTTTCTGCTGATGAACAGAATTCCAACACCAAAAGAGCACCACCCCCTATCCCACCAATAGGTACACACACTGTATTCAAGCAGTTCTTCAGTCAGTATATAGTATGATATTTATGCATTTGGTTCCGTTCTACTTTAACTTCTTGTAACAATTTTCTGTACTGAATATACATGAAAAATCTGCATGAGACATTGCACATCTGACATTCCTAATTTGTAAAATATCTTTTCGCTTCTTCCCAGATTATGATCCAAGATCCTTGAACAGACAGAAAACGGAGGGTCAGGATATCGACCTCTCTGAGGACACTGACTGTGATGGTTCCTCACTTCCTGAGGATTCCCCAGAGGTACTGCTGTGAAAGGAACCATTATGATACTGTCTGAACATATTGAATAAATAATAAGTGTCTGAAACCATATGTTGTGTTTGTTTATAGACGTCGCAAAAAACTGCCTGGAAAGAGGAGTCTGTTGATGAGATTCAGCCAAAAAGGTAAATAAAGCCCTGTTAGCAATTTGGACATTAAATCAGTTTGTCTGCCATAACTAATTCATCATGCTGGGTATAATGCCCCCCAAAACATAAAGGCATTATTATAATTGTATAATTATGTTATGTTCTTATTCAATGATATTTATTATTGAAATTGTAGATGATCTATAGTGAAATAAATTACCAAAGCTGATGGCAGTAGCTGTGCAGTAGATTCTCAGAGTGGCTCATTAATTTTGTATGTATGTATTACCAGTATTTCCCCCCGGGATCAATAAAGTCAATCTTAATCTTTCAACAAATGTGATCATTAATGCAACATTTACACTGAGAGTTTCCCCTCCCACAGCCACCTGCAGACATCAGGGGATGGCCAGGATGAGGATGAGGATGAAATCACATGGGGCAGTGATGACTTGCCCATAGAAAACATCAACCCCAAGCGTGATGGAGGTGAGAGTGAGTATTGTGATCTCTACAGCCCACAGTTCAGCATTGTGACTCTCCCCATCGTGGTATATTGCAGAGTTGGTATAAGAATAAGAAGTTCAGTGGGAATTTTTTGGGAGACGCCTACTGTAGCATGTTCTAAGGCAGCCTTTCACATGATACTTTTGGCTTTGCTCCACTCACATGCTCACTTCACTCGCCAAGGTGACCATAAACATTTACGTGATTTTTTTATTTTTTTTCCCCTAAATCATGAGAGGCCTGAGCCATAAATCCCCGCGATGCCACAGGGTCTGACTGTATTTTATCCTCTGTGATGTTAGTTATCATGAATTTGCTCCCTGTCTTGATTACAGCCATTTCAAAAGATCAATATTTGAGAGGCCATTAAAAAAAATGTATGCGTCTCATATAAAGGATATATGCAATATTACAAATATTTTAAGGCAGAATTAATAGCATCCTCTAGTGAGAGAAAAATTGTTTGTTTTCAGGAGATTATAAAACATAGCAGTGCAGCTGAATTGTAAACTCAATATTTTGTTGCATAACATCGAAGTGTAAGTATAGCAGCAGCTTCTGGCTATGTCATAAAATATTTTGAAGTTTCACATTTTAACTTTTTTTTTTTAACTGCTTAATTTAGATGGGCCAATAATTACTGAAGAAGAACTGACTTCACTGCCCCTGGTAAAGGTGGTCCCAGACGGCCAGTATACAGGGAGCCAGCTGAACTCTATCGTACGGATGCTTCGTGGGTTACTGGAACAAAAGATTCCCCTGCAAGAATTTGAGGTGTGCATTTCTTCTGTATCTACTCTGTCGTACAGTACTTTTGTACAATGACTTGTAGCTCTATTGGCAAAGGCATCTTTTTTTTACATCTAGAACCACAGCAGATTTAACTGCAGTGTAATTCTGATTTCCATGTATTTCAACAGAACCTCCAGAACTTGCAGCCATTGGATGATTGCTTGATAGGGCAAACCAAAGAAAACAAGAAGAAGAACAGATACAAGAACATTGTGCCCTGTGAGTGGAGTAACCTTAATTGTCTTTTTTGCGTACTATCTTTGGAACCTCATGTCTCACGGGGGACAAATGTTAAACCTTAAATACACATAGATTTAAAACGATATGAAAAAGTCTTGCTGTGATTTTACATAATGCAAAATATAAGGGATCTTAATGAGAAAATATAAAATGTTAGTGGAGATTGAGTTCTGTCAGTTGATCATTTTTCCACAGTCTATTTTCTAGTCTTGTTTGTAAAATTTCATTTTTCTTTTAGGAAAAAAAAAACTTGGCCATGTCATACTTTACAGAGCATTAGTATTTAAGGCTTTTGTATTCATAACATTTCATTTTAAAAAACATGTTCTGCACATTTCTTCTTAGTTGACACTACACGTGTGGTTTTGGGCAAAGACGGGGGCTACATCAACGCCAATTTCATCAACATGCCAGTGAAGGACGAGAACTTCATGTATATTGCCTGCCAAGGACCGTTGCCAACAACCCTGGCTGACTTTTGGCAAATGGTGTGGGAACAAAAGTCAAATGTCATTGCTATGATGACACAAGAAGTAGAAGGAGGAAAAATCAAATGTCAACGCTATTGGCCAGACACACCCAGGACTGCTGAAATGGTAGATGACAGGCTACAGATCACGCTGATCAAGGATCAACATCTAGATCATTTTATTATTCGACTTATTGAGGTTAAAGACGTCCAGGTACTAAATAGTTGTATTTAATTGACATTACTGCTTTGTTTTCTCATATGCATCTCAGGATTCACTTGTTTATATCTCTTGTTTTCCTCAGACCAAAGAGATCCAGCAGGTTACACACTTGAACTATACGGGTTGGCCAGACCATGGGACACCTACTCAACCAGAAGAGCTTCTGACATTTATTTCCTACATGAGGCACATCCATCAGTCTGGTCCCATAATTACCCACTGCAGTGCAGGAATAGGTCGTTCTGGAACCCTTATATGCATTGATGTTGTTCTTGGGCTTATAAGCAAAGATGCAGATGTAAGTACAAGTAAATTTCTTTAATAAGTCTTCGATTTCTAATGGCAGTAAGTGGCCATGCATCATGAAGTGTCTCATCATGTTTAGCACTAAGTAAACCTCTATCATTTGTTTCACATATATCCAGTATAAAAATATTTGCCTCAATGAAGTGAAATGCCCTCTGATTTAAAGAGAGAACAATTCTCACAAGATAGTCTGGCTTCATTTTTCAAATTTTGTTTCTTTTTTAGTTTGATATCTCTAACGTTGTTCGTACAATGAGGCTGCAAAGACACGGAATGGTTCAGACTGAGGTGAATTCTACTTTTTCTATCACAATTTTAATTCATGTTCTAAACATGCATGTGATTTTTTTCTTGTACTGTGTATAGTTCCTTTTCTACTGGTTGGCACAGTATAGTACAGTTGTGGCCTAATTGTATTTAAAAACCACGTTAATTGCATGTTCATGTTGCCCAGTTATTAATATTTATGAAATATATCCATTTTTTATTTATTCCACAGGAGCAGTACATTTTCTGCTATCAAGTGATCTTGTATGTACTCCGATGTCTTCAAGCTGAGGAGAAAATCTCAGGATAACAAAGTGCTACCAGGTATCCAGGTGGTATTCTCATTACAAGAGCAACATATTTGCGTCGATATGCACAGTTTTATAGAGATGGATTCACTTGTTACTGGACGTTTACACATGTTGTAATTTTACAAAAACTCTCTGCTCCATGAAACTGACGTCCTGTGGGACAGTGTTCTTGCTTTTTCTTTTTTTCTCTTCTTTTTCTTTTCTCTTTTTAGGCTGCTGCTCTTAAATATGAAATAAAGTAGATTCATACAGTAGCTGACATTGGCATTTACATTAATAAACCTAAATGCATTTTATAAATTCTTATGTGAAATTCATACATGGCTTAATATTTTATGTGGAACAGTATAATGACATTTTTAACATGTATGGGGGAGAATGTGCCTTGAGGATATTTACAACAGTATTTACTTTGTAAATCTATTATAAATTGTTGACTGCCTGTGGTAATTGATTTAAATAAAATGTATATATTTATCCAAGTGAAAAATGTTTAAAAATGCTGTTTACAGGACATTTCTTATTTGTAAATAAAAGATTATCTTGTGCTTATAATTGTTGTATTTGAGTATATTTTTCTCATTCAACTTAATATTTTCATTTTAAATAAGTGAATTTTGGATATGTTGGCACTTTGCATGTTGTGGTAAATGAAGTATGATCTGCTTTTTATACATATTTTAGACACACTCTTAAGTGAAGAGAGTAACGTCATTTTTGGTCTATCATACGTTTTATCCTAATGCTGTTTTTATTAGTGAACGACAAAATAGCTTTGCCAATATTTTTCATTTGATGAATAGCTGCCTATATAAAGATGTAAACTTGAACGATATATTGTTGAAACAAATAAAAAAAATCTGGAAAGACAAACTGTTTTCTTATTTCTTATATATAAATGTACATGAGAATAAAGTTCAGCAAGATCCATACAGGACAATGTGTGCTGAGATTAGATGGAGAAAAACGTGCTTTTGTTTCTCTGACATCCATATTATAAAAACATAATCATTCTATGTGAACTTATCGAACATGACGACCTAGAGACCTATACAGCTGCAGTGTTGGGTTACATCACGCATTGCATGGACACAGTCACCACGGAAACACGGGTCCGGGCCTACCCCAACCGTTAACCCTGGATGACGAGTAAGGTTCAAGCACTGTTAAAAGCACGTAACTCTGCATACAAATCTGGGGAGCAGGATATGTACAGCAGAGCAAGAGCTGACCTCAAAAAAGGCATCAGAGAAGCAAAACGGGACTATTCAAATAATCGGATCACCTATCAGACAACAACCCCAGAAAGGTATGTGAGGGCCTGAAACATCACCAATTACAAAGGCAGCAGGATAAATACGGAAAACATGGACATCTCATTAGCATATGCCCGCTTTGAGAGAGCTGTAGACACCCCCACCATGCAGACCACCCTGTCCACTGCCTCCTTTTAGCCCAGCTCACACACACTCACCCTCCAAGAACACCAGGGTCACAATATGTTCAGAGCATTAAATCAGACAAAAGCTACTGGCCCTGACGGAATACCTGGGAGTGTGTCGAGCAGCTGTCTCCTATGTTCACCAGACTTTTCAACCTCTCTCTGTCACAAGCCACTGTCCCTCACTGCCTGAAATCTGCAATAATAATCCCAGTCCCTAAGTCCTCCACCATCAGTGGCCTCAAAGACTACAGGCCCATTGCACTGACACCCGTGGTTGCAAAGTGCTTTGGGAAGCTGGTCCTAAAGCACATAAAGGACTGCCTCCCCCCCAGCTTCGACCCCCACCAGTTTGCATATAAGGCCAACAGGTCCACTGAGGATGCAATTTCCACTGCTCTCCACTCTGCTCTGCATCATATAGAGAATCCTAGGACTTCAGTACGGATGCTCTTCATTGATTTTAGCTCAGCTTTTAATACCATCATCCCAGACATCCTTATAGCCAAGCTGGTTAACCTGGACTTCCCCCCGGCCACATGCGCATGGATCAAAAACTTTCTTACTGACCGGGCACAATCTGTCAAGGTTGGTAACTGGAGATCATCCACCCTGTCACTCAGCACTGACTCACCAGAGGGATATGGGCTGAGCCTTCTCCTGTACACTATCCACACCAGTGACTGCACCCCCACGCATCCCTGCAACACCATCATCAAATTCGCAGATGACACCACTCCAGTTGGGCTCATCACTAACGATGACTCCGCCTACAGAGATGAGGTCCAGCGTCTGTCAGAATGGTGTAACTACAACAACCTAATCCTCAACACCAGGAAAACCAAGGAGTTGGTCATGGACTTCTGGCAGACAAAAGCTGCCCCCCCTCCTCAAGTTCCTCGGGACCCACATCTCTGAGGAGGTCTTGGACTACAAACACAACCGCCCTGGTGAAGAAAGGCCAGCAGCGCCTCTATTTCCTGAGGGTCCTGAGACGGAACAGGCTGCAGACCGACCTGCTGGTGTCCTCCTATCGGCGCACGGCATCCCCGTGTGGTACGCTGGCTGTACAGTCGCCGATAAGAAGAGACTCCGGGGGGTCACTAGAACAGCAGAGAAGGTGATTGGCTGTCCACTCCCCTCCCTGGACTCCATTGCCAGCTCTAGGTGTCTCTCCAGAGCCAGGGTGATCATAAAAGATCACCTCCATCCTTACCACTATCTATTCGACAAACTGGCCTCTGGAAAAAGGTTCCGATCCATCAGATGCCAAACCAACAGAGTAAAGACTAGCTTCTACCCATGGGCACTCAGAACTCTTAATGCACCAGATCACTAACTTCACTCCTTCAATCCTCCCTTCACTGCTATCTTTTTAAACTCATGGTGACCTTAAGTGTGTGTGTATGTACTGTACATGTGTGCAGATTTCATCCATACAGTCATCTCACTGCTGCTACTGACTAAGGCTCTGTGCAATATCTTGCCAAATGTGCTATTACCAACCTTCCAAATAGTGTCACTTATCTATTGACTAAAGCCCTTCCCCCCTATTTATTATATTTATGATACCCTTGTACATAATCCACAATGTCTTGTACCTATACATTGTGTATATTGTGTTTTTATCTTGTTCTTATATCTCTTGCATCTTGTGGTCTTGCCAGCTAATTTTGTCGTCCAGGCAACTGTACATTGACAATAAAAAAGTCTCGAGTCTTATTTAAGGCCAAAAACAATATGTCCAACTGAATATGACAAACCCCTATACGTATTGACAGAGAGGCATTTACTGCTACTCTGTGGTCACTATATGTACACACTCATACATTTGTAAATCTACCAATAATTCTTACTACCTTCTAAGTGGAATGTAATAATTGTACACTAACAATGAGCCTTGAAACACCTTCAAAACATTGTGTCTAATTTCTTCACAGGTGTTAGTCAATGTAATGCTGCTCATGTGAAATGCCAGTCTTGATGTTCATTGTCACTTGTAGTATTACCATTCTAAAACATCATTCTTGGTGGAAATGCAAAATAAATTGAATTATACTACTGACATGAACATGCTACTGTAAATAGACCACAGATCCTTCCCTGCTTTTCTAACTGTGCCAAAATTATGCTAGTAGACCACATAAATGAAAAGAGAGGGAAAACGTCTATAAAATCAGATAAAATAGTGTAGGAAAAAGTTATTGTGTGTATATTTATGCTAAGACTTGTTTGCCATCGGTGATCCTATCAACCTACAGTAACTCGTTCGTTTCACTAATGCAGGAGTCATGTAAAGCACAGTACTGTAAGTAGGTGATGTACGCAATACTTTCCCCAAAACTAAAAGAAACCCAAGTGCAAATCAGAAAATTAATAAATTGTATACAAGCAAAAATCTATCAAATTGACACATATCAGAAATATGTCCTGTCAATGTAGCCATGCCTTCATTACAAAAACGTAAAACAAGTCTTTGGAGAAAGGATATTACAATGGTCACTTCCTGCTCAAGATGAATCATTTATGTAATGAGCCAGGGTGTAAGCTTCCTTATACACTTTTATATTCTCCCTGTATTCGTTGTTTTCCTCTGGGTGCTGAAGACAACTAACCTTGCGTCCTGTCCAGGGCGTCGCCTTCCTTGAGGAGTAAACCCCAGCTTCAGTACAATCTGGATGAAAAGTTACAGAAAATGCATTAACAATTATATGTTAGGTTCTCAGAATCAGGGCTATATCACATATGGGGAGAGCTGGGAATGATAGGAGGCACTGCTGTTTTTGTTGTGGAAAATTACCTTTATACTACCTTTATATGCTCTACAGAAATCTCAAGAAATCAAACAGAAAATAGTCAGCAAGGGTACTCCAGTCGGGTTATTGAGCTTTCAATTATTGTGTAGACATGTTTACATCATGTGTGAATATCAGTACATTGTTTTTGGATGTTTAGTACGTGCTGGTAGCACTTAAACACAATTTTACAAAAAGAGTAATGCAAAATATCAAGAGGTTTAAACTATAATGACGTAAGGTTTATTTGTAAAACGCATGTGCCTAGCATTCTGTTTGTCCTTCAACGCAATCCGTCGATCACATTTTCTAACATGGCGACCAGCATCTAAGACACGCGACTGATAGTTTTACGGTATTAGAACTAATATCGGTTTTTTCTTTGCTAAAATTTGTGGAATCAACAAAATTTTTATCATGTCAGGAAGACATAACAACAAATTACCAACAAATTTACCACAACTGCAGAATCTTATCAAAAGAGACCCCCAGTCTTACACGGAAGAGGTGAGTAAGATGATAACATAACAATAACAATTCTCAAATGTATATGTATACTCCAGTAGATTCTGTAAAATATTGTCGATTATTATATGAACAATATAATGTAAAAATGTGTTCACTTATATTGAAACTTTCCATACCTTTCCATTCTCATTTCGCCAGTTTTTACAGCAGTACCGACATTACCAGTCCAATGTTCAGATTCTAAAACTTCAGCCTGACAAGCCCAGTAAAGAGCTTGGAGAGCTGATTATGTTTCTATCTCAGGTACGACAATTACACATTTCTGTGTTTGTACCGTGGCACAGTGTTTCTGGAATCAATCACTGTGACGTAAATGTTCTGTGCAGCATCCCTAATCATCCCATAACTTCCATTATTTTTTTTCAGGTTGCACATTGTTATCAACAGCAGATGTCCAGTTTTCCGCAAGAACTGATTGAAATTCTCTTAAATCATCATACAGTTCTTGATTCTGACCTACGCATGGTAAAACCAGCCGTCATTAGAATACTGAGCACTTAGTTGTTGAATGAGTTGGCGGTGTACATTCTTGAATATATATTCTAGTTTGTTTCGCAATATTTTTTTTTAAAATGAATATTTCATTTGGCGGTAATTGACTATAACGATCCCGGGACCAACCTTAAATGTAAGACAGAATGTTTTGTGTAGTTCAAAATCAATTTCATTTTCAGCTTTGACCTCTTTTCACCTCCAGACTTTGTGTAAGGCACTTATCCTTCTCAGAAACAAGGACCTCATTAGTCCGACTGGTTTACTTGAACTATTTTTCGAGCTGCTGCGCTGTCATGACAAGCTTCTTCGTAAGGTAAGCCATGGCCTTCGTTTAACCATTAGTTGCTGTTACTTTTCCAATAAATGCTTGACTTTTGCTATCTTTTTGTAGACACTCTACACGCACATTGTATCAGACATCAAGAACCTTAATGCTAAACACAAAAACAACAAAGTAAACACGGTGAGTGTTAGTCCTTTCCTACTTGTCACTGAATGTGGTTTAACAGCTGCTATTCTTGGTAACATTATGATCTTCTGCATTTTGTTAGAGTCTGCAGAACTTCATGTACACAATGCTTAGGGACAGCAATGCTGTGGCAGGAAAGATATCACTGGACGTCATGGTTGAGCTCTACATGAGGAACATCTGGTGAGTAACTTTAGTGCTTTTATTTTACATATATAATGTACCACATTTCTGCAATTATTAGCCAATGACACCTGAAGAACTTTTGCAATTGCGATTTAAAATAGGGAGTTAATACTTGATGTGTGATTAATTTCTCCATCAAAGGAATCTCACATACACATGTCAGTTAAAACATCAGATGTCTTGTGAGAGTTAAATTGGCTACTATGTTTTCATTTTAGGAATGATGCCAAAACTGTAAATGTCATTACAACAGCATGTTTCTCCAAAATCACAAAGGTAGTATGCTTTTTTTACACAACGTATTGAGTGCTTATATAATTTATTGCATAAGTATACCAGTATTGAATCTAGTACAGTACTGTTCATACTGTTTTTCCCCATTTAAAATTTGTATTCCATGTAATATTTGTAAATGTAATTGTAACTTTAATTGTAAGAATTAAAGCTTGTGTTTGGTGTTTAAATTTTATTATATAGATTGATTATATAATCCTGTATGGATTCATAACGTTGTTATGAAAATGAATCAATACAGTGGTACGTCGGTTCTCACTAGAACTCAAATTTCTTGAAAGTTGAACAAACCAGTTTGCCCTAGAACTCGATCTGAATATCAGAAGTCGAACCGTGAATGCTGAAGTAATATAAATTGTACGCTCCAGGAAAATGAGTCACACGGCGCGTTTCTGAGCTTAAACAAAAGGTAACAGTGTCAGCCCCACATGTACTGTAGCAGCAGGGCTTGTTGGTGATAATGCTATTTTATTGTAAATACCGTATCAGGTAATACACTTTATATCATTTTGTTAGCTATTGCTCGCCAAAAAGTTATGTAATAGTTGTACAAATGTTAAAACCTAAAAGTTTGCTATTCACAAACAAATTAACGAATACAGAGTAATAACAAAAATAAACGATAGACTGGATTCAAAGTTTTTGTTGTCTTGTACAGACTACAATGCAATTCTTACTTGAATGCCTTCTTCACAGGCTGGACGATTAACCAAATAAAGCAACATTACAGTAACTAACAATAAATAAACCACTAACTTACGTTTACTATTATAGCATTTTTTTCATTTATTTAAACTTTATTTTACTAAGTAAATTAACTGAAAACTAGTTCTCATTGCTTTACATGATATTCGGGAGTAATAGCAGATTACGCATCATGCGTGTAACTAAACTCTTCAGCCAATAAGGGCAAAGGTGTGTTGTCACGAAGGCGGTTCCAGTTTGTGCAGCCAGGTGAGAGGTCGCAATGCATCTAACCGTAATGCCTTGCGTCAGGATCAGAATGCGTTGCTTTAAGCCAGCGCTGTAAGCAAGTCGAACACACCCAATGACCGGACTGAAGATACAAACTGAAACGCGGACTTAATACAGAGGACAGATTGGACAGCAACCAAAAACAGCTGATTACATGGGGATCCCACATGAGAACCGGGAACCAATTAATTGGTTTTCCATTATTTCTTATGGGAATAGTTCGATCAGAACTCAAACTTTTTAGGATTTGATCCGGAGTCCGGAACGGATTAAGTTCAAGAACCGAGGTACCACTGTACCATTAACAGTCTTAGATTGTCACAAGTGCAGTACTTACAGGTATGGGTCAACATTTTGTATGTGTACTTGGTCACACAAACAGATTTATGGCCTTATTCTTCATTTGTTTTTATCAATGCAAAAAAAAAACAGCATGATTAGAGAGGACTGGTGACCATTTATATGGGTTCCTTTTTTGCATTGTGCAGTACTTGACCCGGGAATGAATTTTGTACACACTTTAACATGATGAAGTACACAGGCTTCATTCCAATGTAGATGGCTTAAATTTTGAAAGTAGGGCTAATATGTATATATCACAGCAATAATTTTATTTTCTGTTTGTTAGATAATATCAACACAAATATCAGTACAAATAATATAAAATGTTTAAGGGTGCTAACTTATAATCAGAGGTGGGTAGTTCAGGTCCAGAGAGTAAAAGTACGGGTCATTATTTTATTACAACCAACCAGTGACACTTTATATTCAAAGAAACTAAATCTTAGTCTGGACTTTTACCCTCTTGACATGAATTACCCACCTTTGGTTTTAATCAGAAATAAAATGAGAAATTAGAAATTAGGGATCCCTTTAGGCATCTAATTGTATCCATAAGATTATATGGACAAAGATCTCTTTCTGATATCATGACTTCTTGAGTGGCTCATGCATTTACACTGATTTGAATAAATCTCTGTTTTCGTGCCATTATTATATAAAAAAAAAATAGTCTCATGTTTATAATCCTTCATAATGTCCCTATTAACATGCATAAATTTCACTGCAGTGTTTTAAAATGATATCACTAAATAGACCACTGATGTTTTTAATTTCTCTGACCAGATTCTTGTGGCAGCACTGAAATTCTTTTTGGGCAAAGATGAGGATGATAAGAAGGGCAGTGATTCTGAGTCTGAGGTAAGTGAGGAAAAATGTAGGTCCTGGTATTTCTAGGCAGGCCTCTGGTTGATCGTGATGGTGATCTGATCTGTCAGAATGCAGACTAGTTTACACTCTTTCCAGGACGAAGGACCCACAGCTAGAGACATAATTATGAGATACTCGACAGGCAAGAAAAGCTCAAAAAGCAAAAAAAAGTTGGAAAAGGCCATGAAAGTTCTTAAGGTAAGTGCGATATTACAAATCCATTTCTTCAGTAATCCTGGTGATATCAGCAGGCCCATGTATTTTGCAACTTTCTCCACGGAACAGAAACATAAGAAGAAAAAACGTGCCGAGGTCTTTAACTTCTCGGCAATTCATCTGATTCATGATCCTCAAGGTATAGTTCCGTTTCAACTTCAGTTTAGTAAGAAGCTATGGTTCTGTTCCTAACCATTCATCAAACCCACTACAGATTTTGCAGAGAAACTTTTCAAACAGCTTGAGAGCTCTAAAGAACGCTTTGAGGTGAAGATGATGATGATGGAGCTTATTTCTCGGCTCATTGGGATCCATGAGGTAAAAGCCCGTCGCTGTTGGACTGCTCTGCTTATCAGCCATATGTCACCCTCCCTGTGGATCTTTTGTTTGAGATCTTCTATTTTTAATGGAGTTCTAATCTTGATCCATAACAGATCACTAATATGGACCATTGCTTACATTTCTACAACATTAATATGTTTTTCTTCTAGCTTTTTCTCTTCAACTTCTACCCATTCATACAGCGTTTTCTTCAGCCACATCAGAGGGGTAAGACAATTTTTTATAAGTAGTTTCTTTATGAGCAGAATTTACATTAAATTTTCATTCCTGTATGAATTTAAATTCTATATTATCAATGGACTACAACTCATGTTTTGTCACTTGCGGTGGTCATTTTAGGTAACTGGTTTTGAAAAGTTCTGGATGAGAGTGTACGCATTGAAATATTTTAATATTTAATGTACATTCCCACTCCAGAATAATAATACCTTGCTTACTGCCTCACCTCCTCTGTCATTCAGTGTTCCAGCAATGACTAAAATAAAATAAAGGTTTGCTCTTGCACAACAGATCATTTAAACATCAGCAATATCAACCGATAAAATGTCTTCTTTAAGCAATTATTTATTCTCTATTACAATGACAGTGGCTAGTTAGGACTATCAGGCCTCCATGTAATTGCTCTTGTTGCAAGTTAAATATGCTCATTTGCAAAGTCCAAAGTTTTTTACTTGCACATTCTTAATCCTGGGCTTTAAATTTTTGGCATGCTTATTAAAGTAATGTATCTTATACTTTGGAAATATTTGTTAATTATATATTATTGCTTGATTATTAGCACAAAAGTATCAATGCTCATATAACTAGGGAGGCAAAATTCTGGGAATTTTCCCGTTAATTCCCATATATTTCTATTAAATCCCATGGAAAATTTCCAACTTGGATGATTTTTAAAATCTCCCAGGTTAACTTCCCATGAAGTAGAAAGTTTTCCACTGCTTTGAAACCCTATTTATAACAAAAATCAGAATCATAGGAATCTGAACCAGTTCTGTTTGCAGAGCTTGTTTTTTTCCCCCTCATTTAGAAGTCACTAAGATCCTGTTGTGTGCTGCACAGGCTTCCCATCAGCTAGTTCCTCCAGAGGTAAGTCGTCGCCTTTATTCATACTGTATGAATTACTTGGTAACCATGTGATAATGCATTCGTGTCACTTTCTCAGGTTATTGAGCCTGTAATCATGACGATAGCTAACAACTTTGTCACGGACAGAAACTCGGGAGAGGCTATGACTGTTGGGTATGTAACATTTAATAAGGATCACACAGCTATAGTGCTTTTGTGGGGTAGAAATTGGAGATGATCTGTCATGTAGAACTATGTTAGGGAAAAACTACTATTTCGGGGAAAACACCACATACATAAACCCGTATTAAAGGTTCGAAATGTAGTTATGACAATATGAAAAAGGGTTTTTCTTGTTCTTTTTCTCAGAACAAGCAAACCAACAAACCAACTTTATTGTGCCTATCATCACAAAATCTGTACTGTTTTGTCTGAGGTTAACTATTGTCATGGTTAACGATTGGGTTTTACTTCATACTTACAAGGCAGTGATTATGTTCACTGTTCTCTGGAAACAGGAGATGTTTCCCTTGCCTAAAGAAAGAGACAAAGGGAAATTCTCCTGTGTTAGTCTTTCAGTGAGGCCCACTAAGAACTTGTCATTTCCATAGCACTGTCGGTTTTTTTCATGGTGGTGCCATTAGAGACGATTCTGAACCTATTGATAGTGAAAATTGTGTCCTGTTCTTTCTGTCTTTGCAGCATAAATGCGATTAGGGAGCTTGCAGCTCGCTGTCCCTTGGCGATGACAGAAGACCTGCTGCATGACTTGGCTCAATACAGAATGCACAAAGACAAAAGTAAGGTGGCTTTTTAGAAGAAGCAACGGAACCTCTGCAGAAGGATAGAAGTATATCAATTTAAGAATGCATATCATGAAACAAATATAACAGAGTTTGGACAAAATAATGAAAACTTATTATATAAGTTTAAGTATAACTATATATTGTCATTGACTTATGCTTGGGATCAACTCCCTCAGAATATCTGTAAACTGGGGTATGTCAAATCCTAAACTTTGAGTAATTGGATGTAGGAGCATTCTTGTAGGAGAAAAGCCTCTATTTCTTTAAGGAGAAATCTTCCCGGACTTTCTGTAATGGTTCAATAAAGATTAGATTGGGTGATTTTGGAGGCTATGAACCCACTCTTCATTTTTTTTCCCCCAGTAACTATGGGGGCATAATTATCTTTGGGGATTCCATGTGGGGACAGTGCTTGCACCACAAGGTACCCCTTACTCTGTGAAGTGTCTCTGCGTTCCTTGGTCTTTATCATGCTGATGGTTGGGCATACTGACTCTTGCTAGATGGCCTTCCACCATGATTAATTGAAATTTGAGACCCCTGCTCTAAGTAAGCTAAGAAGTCCAAGAATGATTTGAAAATCAATTAAAGATGAAATCTTTAAAGTCTACAACCTAACAGAACACAGTACTATTTCAGCGTAAATGTGGAGCATAGTATTTATGTGCTTACTCTCGAGAGTCACATAGTTTTTTTCCCCCCATCTTTTAGATGTGATGATGTCATCCCGAGGGCTGATTCAGCTTTTTAGAAATTTGAATCCCAAGATGCTACAGAAGAAGGACAGGGTAAGAATTAAAGGCCCGAAAATTAATTTCTCGATTTTGTTTCAGATCATCACACATTGTGTTGCAACCTTAACGTTAATTAGTTTAAAATAATGGAAATATTATGACTACATGTGTTTTTTCTAATATAGTAATCTTGCCTAGTTCTGTGACATGTCATATGCCTGCTGGTGTTGACAGGGTAAACCTACAGAATCCTCCGCTGAAGCCAAGATCCAGGACTATGGAGAGCTAAAAGCCAAGGACTACATACCTGGAGCTGAGGTCCTTGGCCTGGATGAGGAAAATCATCAAGCTGAAGGGGATGAAGGTGAGAGAGTAATTTCACATTCATATTCGGATGCTTTCTAAGGATGGTTGTCCATTTCTGTGTTAAATGTTCTTTTTATTCACAGAAGAGTGGGAGAGTGTCAGCGATGATGACGAAGACGACGACGAAGACGGAGAGTGGGTTGACGTTCATCACTCCTCAGATGAGGAACAGGGGGAGATGGTATGATTATGAGGGTTGACCTCAACGGCACCTTGCGTATGTGACGGGCAGCATCAGCAGTCTGTGAGCCCTGTTTCTGACCCAGGCTGCGAAGCTGGAGAACATGCCAGCAGATGAGAGGAAAGCCAAGGCGGCCACAGTCAGCATGAGCCGGCTCCTCACGCAGGAGGACTTCAAGAAGATCCGCGTCGCTCAGATGGCTAGGGAAGTCAGCTGTGCTCCCGGCAAGGGCCAGAAGAGGAAGAACGTGGACAGCGATGAAGAAGAAAGGTAGGTCTGTCTGTCTATCTGTCTGTCTTTGTCTGTTTGTGTGCCTCTTTAGATTTATATAGTGCTTTCAATATAAAAAGTATATATTCTTGAATTTTAGCTGAACAAGCTGTGTCAATAATGGTGTCACCCCATTACATGTTGGAGTGTTTCGTATTTATCTGTTTTAAGTGTAGTTTTCTACTGAGTTAAGGTTAACATTTAATTTTAAAGCTGCACTACTAAAAAATGATTCGTTCAATTGTTTTACTTAAGTCTGCGCTAACATTAAAGAATCAACTTATTTCAGGGGAGAGTTGCTTAAATTGAGGGATATTGAGCGTCTGCACAAGAAACCCAAAGCTGACAAAGAATCACGCCTGGCCACTGCAATGGTACGAAATGTCAAAGTCAGATTCTCTTGAGTTTTCATTGTGATGCCTTTGGGATTGAACCCCAAATTGTAGCTGAAACTGTAGATTGGTAGAGAATGCAAATTTAAGTGGTTCGGGTTGCTGTGTTGTGGCTCTCAGGCTGGGAGAACAGAACGGAAGGAGTTTGTCAAGAAAAAAACCAAGCTGAATCCCTATGCCAGCACCACAAACAAGGAGAAGAAGAAGAGGAAGAATTTCATGATGATGAGACACAGTCAGGGTGTTCGCACCAAGAACAAGCGATCATTCCGAGAAAAACAGGTGAGGAACATGAGAGAACATTGTGTCAAAAACAGAAGTGCTTCTTATTTGTAAAGGGGCTTGTGTGTGTGTTATGCAGGCGTGTGCTGCGTCACAATGAGATGTTATTGAAACACGTTATGGCGTTCGACTTTTGGTCAGGTGTTCTGTGCAACTGTTTCGAGTTACAGTTTGATTGATCATTTTTGGTTTCCCAACAGTTGGCCTTAAAGGAGGCCCTTTTGAAAAAGAAGAAACTGCTGAAGTAGTAGCTGTTCAGAAGTCTGTCGGCCTCTTGTGGAGTATAAGAATTTATCCCCAGTGTAAGATGTCCTGTAATACAACTTCTAATAAAATGTTATTCAGCCTTTGCAGCACGCCTTTTCCAAATGTCACGCAAAACAAACAAAGCATTTAACTAATAATGAGAATTTTTAACTGTCCTTTTGTTTCGGTCAGTAAAAACATGCATTTCCTCTGTTTATTCGCCAACACTGAGCTGTAGCTGGCTCAGATTCCACAAATTCCAGTTATTCAGGACTTGTTCACGTGCACAAATAAACGTAAAATCACATTTTAAAACCCATGCAGAGAACGGTGTTAGCCACCCCCCCACCATTTTTTAGTTATTATAAAACCATAAATCCAACATTTGCACTGTTCTCAAGTATATCCAGTGGGCGTTTTCAGGTTATAAAAAAGTGTTTAATGTCTGCAGTTCACAACCGTCATATTCAACATCTGATGCTTTTCACTTAAGGTAAGGTAATTAAGGTTTAGATTACTTAAGCTATTAACATGTTATAAAAGTTATAAGTAAATCTGATTTTTGTGAATTCTGAGGTCTATAAGTGCTTATAAATTAATAAAAACTTAATTGCCTTGGGTAAATAAGGGTGCTTCGCTACTGCGCCAGCTGCCAAACTTTTAGTATTAAAAAATTGTTCTGTCCTTTTTCTATTGATTACTAGTCTAGCACCGAACTACCAAAGCAGCTGAGGTACTCACTTGGTTTTGTGGTAGTTTTGGGTTATGACACCTATGTTTATCGTTGATTGCTTATGCAAATATCCTGCCTCGCAAACGCAATATACAATGCCAGCTTGAAAGTAGTTATGAACTCAGAAAATTAAGATATATATATATTTTTACTACTAATAATGGATACATAAATAAATGAGAGCTTTAATTGCAGCCTTGTCTGAAGAACCGATTCAAAAAGAACTAGATGAAATGACAAGAAACAAAGTATTTGCTATTATAACAAATGGGACCCACAACATAGTACAGTGCTGCTTGGAAATGTAAAAACTCAATTAGGATTATGGAAAAATTAAACACCATAATAATTAAAGTCACCAAAAATCTATTTGCTAGATGTAACCACATCAGTCTTGGTATATCTTCTGTGTTTGAATTCAGTAAAATACATCCTGCCATGCATTGTGATGATGTCATTCTGCACCAGTACGTTTTTCTTGCCAATGGGAAAACAAATATAAGGCGTGCTGTTGACATTGGTACTGTTTTCAAGTACCACAATTTCAGTACCTAGTACAGTGGAAAGACACCCTAAATAATCACCATTTCTATTTAGTTGTTATGGCTGCAACTACTGTAAGAACTTCTTGTAGTTCCCTACCAAGTCTCAGGCTGCAGAGGAAATTTGTATCATTCCTCCTTTATTGGCAAGCGATAGATGAGAAAGGCTGCTTTGCAAACAAAAGCTCACGCATGAGGTGAATTTGGAAAAGTCATAGAAAGAGAGTGGTATGTGGCCCCAGAACTGCTTTGGTAAACTGTTGGACACCACTGGAAGTGACACTTGCTAACTCACGCTGTATTATGCAAGACTAGACAAGTGCTAACCAACACTTGGGAGGTTGTTGAGTGCTGTAAAGGAGGCTTTAAGAAGCTCCTGAAATCAGTGGAGGTTGATATTTACCAAGAGGCAATGTTGGAAACTTCTAGCGATTTACACTACACCTTGATTAGGCATGTTGGTCAGAGGGCTCCATATGTGGAAAGGTTGTGGGGGTAGACTGTACCAACCATGGGATTTGAACTGGAAACCTTCCAGTAACAGGTACAATGTTCTAACCCATTGAGTCACACAATGTACTATGCATTTATGATACTGCATGCCCAAGAACAAGAATAAGGGGTACCAGGCCACCATTGCATGATATCTAATCCAGAGTAAGTATTACAGGTCAGAAGATACACCGATACATCGAGGTCTGGGGTGTATTACACTGTAAGGTAACTTTCAGTACCCAGAATCCAGAAGAAACAAGTCCGGATGTACACCTGAGTGACTTTGACAAGGGCCAAATTATTATGGTTGCAGCCTTTCTGAAACGACGAGGTTTGTGGGTTGCTCAGTGATCACAGTCAGCCGTGGTGAGTAGGCCTACCTACTGAGAAAGGTCGGAGGAGGGAAAAACCAGGAACGGGGTGTTCGTCAGCCAAGACGCGTCAATGTGGGATGTGACTGTAGGCTACCCAATATGGTGCAAAGCTGGAGAAGAGCTACTGCAGAATAAATAGCAGATCATTTTAATGATGAACCTGGATAATATGTTTCGATACAGAGTGCATGAAGCCCTGCTCTTCATTAGATCTAGTCTACATCTTTCACTTCACATGGGGGTGGTTATAATATTTTAACTTATTTTGGATTCAGAACATACTCTAACCCCATTACTTTGTTCACATTTTGTTACGCTGTGGCCTTATGCTAAAATTATACTAAAGTCTACACTCAATAGACTGAAAACAGAAGTTTAAAAATGTTTACAAATAAAATAATAATAATAATTAAAATACCAAAAATATTCAGAGCTTTGGCTATGATGCTTGAAATTTAGGTCAGGTGCATCCTGGTTTCACCAATCATTTGAAATGCTTCTAAATATTTTTTTTCTGCCTGTGGTTAATTAAATTCATTGGACATGACGGCAAACAACTGACTTTATGATGGTTCAACTGTCTTTATGATGGTTGACAATGTATATCAGAACCAACACCAAGCCACGGGGTCAAAGCAATTACCCCCAGAGCTTAGATACAAGATTGGGTTGAGGCATAGATCTGAGGAAGACTACAATTTTTTTGCAGCATTAACGTATTCAAAGACCATAGTGGACTCCATTATTAATTCTTAAATGGAAGAAGTTTAGAACAACTAAGAGACTTCGTAGACCTGGTTGCCCAGCCAAACTGACTATTTAGAAGGAAATTGGTAAGAGAGGTGACCAAGAACCCGATGGCAATTCTGGCTGAGCTCCAGAGTAACTGTGTGGAGATGGGAGAAACTTCCAGAAGGACAGCCATCACTGCAAAACTCCACCGGTCTTGGACTCAGTAAGAGCCTCAGTGAAAGACAGATAAAAGTCTCCTTAGGGTTTGCCTAAAGCCACCTGAAGGACACTACGGCTATGAGAAACAAGAATGAAATGTTAGTCCTCAGTTCTAAATGTTGTGCCTGAAGGAAATCAGGTGGCGCTCAATACCATCCCAGTGGTGAAGCATGGCAGTGACAGCATCATGCTGTGGGGATGTTTTTCAGTGGCAGGGACTGGGAAATCTGGAGTAAAGGTTCACCTTCCAACACTGACACTGACTACAACAATGACTTTAATCAGAAAGCAGAGACAATGCAGGAGTGGTTTAATGATTACTTTGTAAATGCCCTAGTAAAGGGTCTAAAAACTTAATTCATTGTGATGTTTCAGTTTTTTATTTAAAAATAAAATCCTATTTTTGACTATTGAGTTTTGACTGATGACATAGAAATTAATTTAAAAAATATTAGCATAAGTCTGCAACATAAAATTTGAAAAATCTGTGTCTGAATACTTACTGTATATTGTATGTTATACCATAACAAGGACAGCATGCTCTGTCAAGTCAAAGCTGTTTAAAGTGGCTGCTGGCACCCAGTAACAATGCTTCTAGTTGCCGTTCCTGTTTGTGATGTTCCTGGGCAAAGTATCGATAGGGGTGGTTGAGGTGACATTTCTTCTCTCTGCAGATTATGATGTTTTTTCAGACTTGTCCAACCAACACCTCTGATACACACTTCCTGTCATCTTCCCTGCTGAATTACCAGATTATATTACCTTGTCTAATTTTGTGTTGGTGTTGAAATTTAACTATGTTATAAAGAATATGGCTTATGGTGAGTTAATGATTATATTTGCAAACTTCTTATTCTGGGCATAGCAGTAATATACTTTCATGGACACCAATCTCACTCTAGAAGTGTTTGTTAAAACAATTGCCTGACTTATACCAGCTATTTTCAAAAACGACTGTTAATTACATAGCAGTCTATGGGAAATATTAATTCCTTTACGATCACATAAACACTGATGAAAACAAAGGAAGTTGACATGAACACAACACGTCTCAGTTTGTTTCCCAACAGTAAAGCGACACGGTTCATTGGAAAAAGTAAACCTCAAATTGCATTATATAAACCTGTACCACCTGTACCCTCTCTGCAACCTCTGTTCTTCAGGGAAAATATTCAAGAAGGTGTCAAAAGAGCTCCACGTGCCTGCTGATCCATGCTGTTGCTTGTTTTTTTGCAAGAAAAGGTGGAATACGAATGTCAGCTTCCATATTCTATTTATGTCAAGGCACATTGTGCGTTGTGCATTCTTTTATGGTTCTTTTGGCACCAAGTTGTACTGTATTGTCTCACAACTCGTATCAACCTGCTTTCAGGTCTTACTTGAAGGAGCCTTTTTCTGCCTCTGACCCGTTATTGAGTGGACACACAAGGGATACTGCCTGAAAAATCGGCAGTATTGTAGTTCCATTCAAAGGCAACTAAATATTTTTTACATGGACGAATTAAATAACTCGGAGCATTGCTTTCACCTGTATGCATCTATTTTAAGCATTTTTGGTTTATATGTCAGGAACTAGGGGGCGGCGTGGTGGTGCAGTGGTTAGCACTGTTGCCTCCCACCTCTGGGACCTGGGTTCGAGTCTCCACCTGGGTTACATGTGTGTGGAGTTTGCATGTTCTCCCTGTGCCGTTCCTCCCGGTGCTCTGGTTTCCCCCCACAGTCCAAAGACATGCTGAGGCTGATTGGAGTCACTAAATTGCCCATAGGTGTGCATGTGT
>JAABNY020000119.1:18912439-18926825 GCA_015164015.2 Brevimyrus niger
CCCGTTGCTTCCGGGATAGGCTCCGGACCCCCCGCGACCCAGTAGGATAAGCGGTTTAGAAAATGGATGGATGGATGTCAGGAACCATTCAGACAACACTTATGAAAAAAAATCTTTGTGCTCTGGATTCAGCAAATCTGCCATTCTGATGTGTCAGGATATAGCGACTTAATCTCAGCAGCAATTACCATATTGTTTGTTACGACCTTCGACTCAAAGGCTCTGAAATTCTGAAAACAAGCTTCAAAACTGAATTTCAAATAAAGGGCAATGCACTACAAACATCTGCATCTCATTTTCTAATAAGACATGCTCTAAAAACAGTTTATGTAGCCCTGCTCCTATAAAATGAAATGTAAACATGCACCTTTACTAATCTGCTTCATGTAATTCAAAGCTACTTCACACTTTGATGCCCTAGTTAGTTCATTAATTCATCACCTACTGGAAGATATGAGCTGCTTCAGATGTACCAAAAAAAACATCCGTCTTGGGACAAAGATGATTGGAGTATTCAACTCAATGGCTAATGGTCAAGTTCCTTTATTATGGTGCTTCCCTGTGTCTGTATGTACTTATTTGTCCAAGGACATCAACCTGGTACACGTTACATAAGCCATTGTCTTATTTCCACCTTGCTGAGCATGAGGAATGTACTGCTCACTGAACTCTTCCTCTATTTTCATGGCTCCCTGAGTCTACGCCTGTCAACCTGCCATGTTTGGACCAGCTGGTTTAGGATGGACATGCCACTTTCTCCACAAATTTGAATAGAATATGTGAACGCATTGTTTTACGTTATGAATATAGATCCTGTAGATCACGCAATGCATGATCATGCAATAGCTTGAACCTAACCAAACCTTTTTGCTAACGATTATTCTTTAGTTATAATCAAACTACAACCCCATTCTGTCAGTGACTAGTATGATCACCTCCTGCTAGCTCTGGGAGAGCAGTGGGTTCTATCTATAAGCAAACATAAACAACAGAAGCCAGTCGTGCTCATTTTTTTTTTCTTTTTTTGCAACTTTGACAACATACCATTAAATGTTTGATTATAATGTACAACCACGCCAACAGCCTGAGGATGTGTAGAGAGTGGTTCTTATTCTCTTAATATCTAACAGCCCATAACCTTGGTTAAGTATGAAACTCATAAAGGTTGGGGCCACAGTCAGTAAAAGCATCTATAGTGATTTACCCAGCCATAACCTCTGGAAACACCTCAGGGTGTCTAGTTGCAGAACCAAAGAGAACAAAATTTGGTTTCTTGATTAACTTATCTCCATCGAACATACAGTATCCACTCGAGTGTGTTCAAGTAGCATATTCAACAATGGGATTGTGTGGTATCTACATTGAACAATAGTCTGTCCCAATTCTCATACTTCCTCCTGACATATTTCCTATGTACCCCCTTCAGCAGTTTAAAACATTCTGCTAAACGGTAATTTCTGTGCAGAAAAACAAAGTGAGAGGATGAGATTACACCTTAATCCTTTATGGTATGAAGTATTACATAGTCAGTTGACTTGTTTTAATTCTTTCTCATTCACACCTTCACCCAGCAAACACTTAATCCTTGAATTAAGAGATAAACACAGACGCTCCTCTACTTACGAATGAGATACGTTCCGAACAACCGTTTGTAACTTAAAATATATATATATATATAATGACACTTACAGTGTAAGACATCAATATTAAAAAGTAAAATAAGTAGAGCTACAACAGAAATTAAAAATTAATTCACTTAAAATTAGAAAGACTTTCTAACACAAAATTTTCCTTATATTTGGCTTTGTGTGCATGGAATTTTGCTTACTAAATATAATAAGCACCTCTGATACACACTCCCTGACATTTTCCTGAATAATTACGTTAAAAATTTAATTCACAGAGCCAACATCACAATCAAAAATAAATAACCTGTTTCTAAGGAATCAAGCCCTTTGCAGGGCTCTTCTTACAATGCACCACACCCACAGAATCTACAGAAGGTGACAGCATGTTTCCAAGGCATCTGATTGGCCAGGAGGCGGATTTTATATGTGCTTTTCTCTTTGTTTCCAACAAAACCTGCTCCGGAGCAGGTTTGTCTTGCAGAGTCTTTTTCCTTAATGACATATCCAGTGAAGAACCACTTTAATTGTGAGCCGGCTAACCCATTGATCTTGCCTTGTGATATAAATCATATTAGTAGTCAGTAATCGTCATCCGTATTTCCATCGTCATAGGGTGTCTTTTATGTCATGCCGTCATTCCACCACAGCCACTGCTATGCTGAACCCCCTTCAGCCTGTTTCCCAGCTTCCGCATTTTCAGATTTATAATGTATGTGGCAATGACTTTCTATCTGTTGTAACCTCGTTTACACAAACAAGGGCTGATTTCAGTAATGAGAAGTGAAAGTCTCCTAACTAAACAGATCAGTGGTGTGTTGTGCGAATAACATAAAAAGACCAGAATCTATAGCCAACAGTCAGAACTGTAGGTATAGTGCAGTTAAAATCACTGCTGCTCAGTAAAATGGGTTTTCACCAATTTATGTGCTCACTATTAGTATTTATAGCATATTTGTCCAAATAGACAACATTTTATATAGTATAGTGTGCTGAAATCCTGTGGAATATAGTATAAAATACATATTGAGAATGCTTAACAACTCAATTGTATATATGGAATTCATATCAATGTCTGCCTTGTGCCCAATGCATTATGGGATAGGCACTCCGTGATATTCTACTGGATAAGCAGTTATGGCAGATGGATGAATGAAAACCTTCTTGAAGATACAGAAGGTTGTCAGACAATTTGTCTTCACAGAAAATAATGGTAAATGTTATAGATACATTCCACTGCAATTTTGACTTTCATCCTATTTTGAATACCTTTTTTAAGAACTCAAAGAAAAAACAATACCATTTTGTGGATCTGAGTGAGACACATATTATTATATCGAGACCTCTAAGGGAAAGTTATGGGGTGTCAAGAATGCTTTCCAATGTCATGCACACAGAGATGCCATCTCACACACTTCTGGCATGACACGCTTTTAGATACATGCCTACGCAAGAAATCTTACAGCAAATCTATATTATTCCATTATAAACCTATAATTACCTACATCAAAAGCATTTGGGGTATTTTTCAAACACTACAGACTATTCACAAGGTAATAGAAATCTAACATACATGTAAATGTCTTGAATTAAAAATCTCACACCACCCGGCTGACCAATCTTGACAACTCTGTATGCATCACCTTACAAGTTGTACAGCCTGGGAGTTTTTCGCTTTCAATTTAAAATTAAAAATGGAAAGTTAAAAAAAAATAAATGGAAGTTTTTTTTCGAAAGAGATGTACTGAGATTTATAATAGAGAGACTTGACTGAAGTCTAGCAAAGGGTAAGGTAGGGCTGAGGTAAACTCTCCTTGAAATCATTGATAGTTTGTTACATTGTACATTGCCTATTCTCTCTCATTATCTCCTAATAGTGCTGAACTTCTGACAATACTTTTCATTCACTTTGGAGCTACTCTCAATACTCTGATCTTGTTCAACAAGGTCATTCTCAATGAGGCTTTGGCAGTTAGGCTCTTGAATGTGCATCTTCTTTGGTGTTTTCCTGATCAAGACACTCCACCAATTCATTAATACCTGACTCATCAACCTGATTCCGGCACCCCCTCCAGACATCACTAGACCCCAGAGAATCACTGATTTGCCAATACTACTTGCCTGCCACCTTTCTTATGAGTCATTCCATATCAAATCACCCAGTATGAGAAAAAAATTCTGTCAGCCTCCCCTGAATAAATTCACAGGTGCTCCCATGCCAAACTTATGAAGAAATCCTAAGTATTAGGTATATATCTCTATATAGTTTTGAAACTACAGCTTTGAAATTGTAATAAATGTTATGCATCTTGTTGAACGAGCAATTAGGTCCAAATTCTGACATTTATAGCTCCTTTGATGTGATATGTACTGAAACTTTGTGAATAGGGTCGACTTTTTCTGTAGAATTCAAAAAAATAATCTGATCACCTATATCTTATGTACTTTTCCTTCTACAAAGCTCTGCAAGTTGCTTAAAATTCACAGCAACACTCCATTTGAGAGCTTCTCATTCGCATAGTATCCTACATAAAGCACTCAGTTTTTTCCTGCCATTCATAACATATTAGGCCATATGTATGCGGTGACCATATGTATTACTGTTATAGAAGTGTCAGAGTAATTCTTTGTAACATTTTGAATTTTTAAAGGCTCACAGAAGGAAAACTACATATGATACAGCTGATCTGGTTGCTTTTTTTTGGATTCTACAGAAAAAGTCAACTCCAAAAAATTTCAAAGCTGTACACGTTACATCAAAGGAGCTCTGAATGTCAGAACCAAAAGGCTTGTTCAATAAAATGCATAAAATTCATTAAAATTTCAAAGGGCTGTAGTTTCAAAACTATTAAAGATACAGATCTAATATTTGAGTTTTTTTTATATCTAAATTGGTATAGGAGCACCTGTGGATTTTTCCAGGAGAATCTGAGAGGGTGACTGGGGTCCCCCTAGGTCAGAGGTGAACAAGCTTATCCGCAAAGGGCCACTGTGTATGCTGGTTTTCGCTGCAACTCCCTAATTAGGTCACTAATTAGAGGACTGATTGGCTGAAGAGTCCTCACACCTGGATTTGAACATCTGACCTAAATGTTATCCCAAAAACCTGCATACACACTGGCCCTTTGCAGATAAGATTGCCCACCCCTGCTCTAGGTGATTTGGCCCTTACATCCATTTTACTAACAAAAGAGTTGTAACGTGTTTGAAGTACTGGGCCTTAAACAACTTTTTAACATGTTAATCCATAGGCTGCCATATTGCAGTTGTATTTCATTGAATGGACTGGGGCCCTATCCAAGACAGTGAAGAGTTTGAAATCAATGCATGCTGTCTACAGCTCATTATGTAACTCCAAACTGAAATACTGTCGCAGTATGGCAGCTGTCATTCATCCATTCATATACATACACCAATAAACAAGCTGATATGAATGGTGATATCCTTTCAAAGCTCTGGGTTTCACAGGATGATGCACAACAAGGCTTGAGGTTATGCCAGTACCGGTGAGCACATAATAGAACAGCCAGTTGATCTTTGTACTCTCCAGCAGTTTTCTCTTCAGTGGAGAGCTACACCATATCAAACTTACGCTTCAAGAGAAGGTCGGTCTCATACAGGTTTTAAATTTGCTTGAGTGAACTTACAACCTCATTGATGGTAACTTCAAGCATTTCTGAGTACTGAATTGGAGCCTCATGTTCACAAGATGCTGTTTCTTCAGACACTTTTAGATGGTAAAATCAAAAACCCATAGAGGAATTTGCCAAACAGCCAAATATAACTGTGAATAGTTTCTCTTTTCTTTCCACTTCAAGTTTAAGCTCGACATCAGAGCTCAGACTGTTTTCATGCATCTAAAATAACCTTATGTTGATGTGATTTTTGCTCAATTGTTCCATGTTGCCAGTAATCTGTCCAGTGTTGCCAAATTTGCTCATCTGGCTGGCGTGAGATTTTTAATTTGAAACAAGTTTGCACACTTATTTACATGAACGTTTTATAACCTTGTAAACAGTCTGTGGGCTTTACAAACAGCCCCAATGCTTTTTAGGTAGCTAATTTAACCTTTATAATGGAACAATATAGGTTTGCCATAGGATTTCTTGCATGAGCCTAAGAACCTGAAAACATGAGTATCATGCAAGATGTATGAGTTGGCAACACTGACTTTGTCCGTGCTTTCTGTCACTTTAAAAGTCTGATTTCAGTCGGACTAACACAATAATTCGATTTTCTTAGTGTCCATGTAAACATACTGATTATTGAGTATATCACAGAAGTGTACAAGCTTTAACAGGCTTATTATCACAAATTATGCTGTCACATACTCTACTTCAACACCACGTTACCTATCTACCTGACTTAATCCCTGATAGAGGGACTTTCTTGAAACATTTTAATCACTGCCACCACTATCACTCTCTGCAGGACTCCAGCCAGATAAAACTTCAAGTAAATACTGTATGAGAGTCAACTTGAGCATAGAACAGAGGGTTCTCAATTCACGCCTGAGTTGAGTTTTGGAAACGTGGGCTTATTTAAAATTTCGCGTATTTAATAAAAATAATAATTAAAAAATAAATGGAAATAAAATGAGCGATTCGTGTAATTCAAGGTGTTATTTTAAAGGGGTTATTCATAACTTGCGCGAACTGGGCTCCCCTTCTATTATTACCTATAGGACTTCATTTCCCACAGTTCCTCTCTCCGGTAATTATGTGTACCTACGCAATTGACGCAAGCTCACTATTTTTTTTTCAGTCTAGTGGAAGTGCGTGACGTTGTCGGAGCCCATAAAAAGATGAGGTAATTTAATTCATGTTTAAATACATATAATGATGGTCTTTTCGTTTTCGTTCAGAATCAGAGGATATTTCCCATTTCCTGGTATATTTAGATCGTGTGGTTTTTAATCGTCAAATATATTTTTATGTCGCCTACTGAAAGCTACGTAGCGGTCTTTCATTTGATCGGGGAAGTTTTGATGAAAACTCTGTCATTAATGTGGTAGGTTAACCAGACAGCTGACTAGCTGTTGGATACTACTAGTATGCAGCTAGTTACTGAACCAGCTAATACAAGTTGAGCAAGCTGAGCGTGGAGCCATATATTTTGCAATAGAGGGGTTTGGTTACCTGGCAGGAAAAAGTAGCTAGATCGGTCATATTTATTTTTGGTAGTCAAGAAAATCTGCTCAATATAAATTAAAGCGTAACCATATGTAGCTAGGTAGCTCGCTATTTTAGTTATATAGATGATTTTTTTATAATGAATTTAGCTGCCTACTTTAACTAGCGAGCATAAACATGAAATACGATCTACGTTAGCTGCACACGATGTTACAGTCCCTTAGTCAGGCTGCCTCTTACAGCCGAAATATGTGTGGTTAGACGAAGGTGTCTATCTCTGAATTGCTCATCTTGTATGATTGTAGGTTGAGTGTTAGTCCTGTGATGGACTGGCGTATTGTCCAAGGTGTCCCCTGCCTTGTACCTTCTGCTTTTTGGGTCCGGCTTTAGGGTCACTGCGACTGAATAAGTGGTAATAGAAATTACACCAATGGGTATTAGCTAATATTTTATACATGTATGTGTAAAGTGGGTCTAAGCTTCCCATGACCCTCCACTGGATAACCGGTTTGTAAGGACAGACAGCCTTTTGATTATTATTATAAAATTGTGGTCATGGTCAGTGGCTTCTATTCTTATTAAACAGTTTTCTCCAGTTTGCTTATTTTGAAACTATAAAGAGCACGATTTCTAAGTTGACCTTAATGTCATTCCGGCTTTTTCTTTTGTCTGATGCCTTGGTTGCTGTGCAGGTCCTGATTGCTTTGGACCGGAATGACACCAGGGGACATGGTCCCGGAGCACGGCAAACAGCAGAAGCCCAGGGAGAAGCGGCAGCCCAGGAGCTCAGAGAGCGAATGCCAGGCCGACGGATCCTTCATCTTCGAAGCCAATGAGGCCTGGAAGGAGTTTCACAACTCGCTACGGCAGTTTTACGCGGCGGGAGAGCTCTGTGACGTCACGCTGAAGGTAGGCAGCAGGCATGGTGGCTTGGTTCTTTCTGTGGGTCTTCTAAGGATCAAGCATGAGTCTCCTTTCCAACGGAGGCAGTTACAACCACCTTGTTTATTTTCACAAACACTGTTGCAAGTTTGCATTCGCCAAATGTAAAATTGTTCCCAAATTAAACCCCTGGCGATGTAAAATTATGTTCCCATGGTGTTTATCAGCAGCACAGTCACACGTTTATGTATCGAGTGATGTTTTGTTGAACTTTCGAAAACAGTGAGAAGCAACATTACTGCGACTACATCTTTTGAACACTGTAGTGACTCTGGGCAGCCTGGAGTAATCGATGCTCGAGGAGATGTTAACAACTCCTGTAGAATCAAGGCAGTGTATATAAGTGAGCTATTTTACACAATTGTTGCACCCTCCATTGTCTACTTTTTTGTTCCCTTCTTGGTAGGTGGGCAGCAAACTAATACCATGCCACAAGCTAGTGCTGGCTTGCGTGATTCCCTACTTCAGGGCCATGTTCTTGTCGAAGATGGCCGAGGCCAAGCAGGAGCTTATTGAGATCCGGGACTTTGATGGGGATGCCATTCAGGACCTGGTGGACTTTGCCTACTCATCACGTTTGACATTGACGGTGGACAACGTGCAGCCGCTGCTGTACGCGGCGTGCATCCTGCAGGTGGAGCTGGTCGCACGGGCCTGCTGCGAGTACATGAAGGCGCACTTCCAGCCCTCCAACTGCCTGGCGGTGCGCACCTTCGCGGAGAGCCACAACCGCGTGGACCTGATGGGCATGGCGGACCGCTACGCGTGCGAGCACTTCTGCGAGGTCGTAGAGTGCGACGACTTCCCCTGCGTCTCGCCACAGCATCTTTGCACTCTGCTCTCGTCCAGTGACCTCAACATCCAGTCGGAGACCCAGGTCTATAATGCTGCTGTGAAATGGCTGAAAGCCAACCCGCAGCATCACGACACCTGGCTAGACCAGATCTTAGCCCAGGTGAGTTCCTCATAGTACATGGATAATGAATCCCGTTGTAAAAGTGAATTCAGACTAATATCCAATGTTGATATTGCAGTTTTCCTTCCGTTTTTCTCCTGTTATTTTTTCCCTGTCTATTCAAATATCAAGAGCCAAGTAGCTGTTTTACTTTTTACTTAGTTTTTAGTTGAGCTGAAGTATTTCCACCACAAATTAAATTCTTCATGTTCCCATGGTTAAATTTACTGTATAGTTAATACTGGTTATAAATTGTAATATAACAGCAAGGGTGAGATTGTCACATAATTTGTGACAATGTTGTACTTGTTAATTGAAAGTTTTTATATAACGCATTGTATGGCTTATGCAGTGCTCATGAAAGGTATAGTGTTGGTTAGTAACAAGTTTTTGGTTGTAGGTTTCTTGAACCTACCCACTGGTGAAAGTGCAACTTAATTATAAATTTGCGACGGACATTAAATGAGAATTGTCACCTCAGTTTTCCCTCTAACAAAACCCATGTAGTGGCATGTCTGCGTGAAATGCAGGTGCGTCTTCCACTGCTGCCTGTGGACTTCCTGACGGGAACTGTGGCCAAGGAGGAGATGATCAGATCGAACTTGAAATGCCGTGATCTGCTGGATGAGGCTCGAAACTACCACCTGCATCTGAGCAACCAGGCCGTGCCTGACTTTGAATACTCACTCCGCACTACGCCCAGGAAGCACACAGCAGGTGAGATGATATCACATAAATATTCAGCTGTAAGACTGAAAAAATAACATTGCCATGCACATCATATAATTCTTACTTTATTAATACTGTCGTGTGTGTGTGTGTGTGTGTGTGTGTGTGTGTGTGTGTGTGTGTGTGTGTGTGTGTGTGTGATTTCCTGCTGTTTGAAACTATGAATATACACTTGGATGCAAATATTATATCCCCAAGTGTCCCTTGCTTTGTTCCCTGTTCTTCCTGGAGGCTTCCTCCTTTCTGTACTGGATAGGTGGTTGTGGAAGAGATGGATAGATGAATGGCTGTATACAGATAGTCAGTTAGATTATAACTCCTACTTTAAGCAATATAGAGGCACAGATGGAATGTTATTTTCACAAGTTTGTATGCCAGTGCCACATTGTTCACTTCATTTTTATTTGGCACTCTTTGTAACAGTTGCATCAAATCACTTGACATGTATGTGTGGCAATCTATTATTGCATCATTTATACAAAATGGTGTTTGAAATGAGGAAAAAAGGGGAAGATAGACAGACAGAAATACTGCTAGGAAACAACAGAGGAGAGGAACCAAAATCTCCTGATTAAGGAGAAAAAAAACTTCTGGGGGTCCAAGGTCAAACTGGCTGCACAATCCAATATGCAAATATTATAGAATACAAAGAAATTGAGCCCAGTTTAATAAAAGCAAGGTGTAAACTCTGGTCAATGTTAGTGGTATTCTGTGTTAGGTGGCAGGTTGTTCATGATGTCACATTTCCGTTGGGCTGACTCAGCTTTTCCTGACATTTCTGCAGTGGAAATGTAATTTCTCCATTTTTGGTGTGGCATTTTCGGTCTTGCACTCTGCATTCACGCTCTTTCAATGGTGTGATATTTGCTTTACTCAGGGCAGTAAACGGGCTTACGTGAAGTGAGGACGGTATAGAGACTGGGCTTTGGGGAGTGTGATATGAGGGAAAGATGGCCATTTTGATTGTAGCACAGGAAAAAAAACGTGTTTCAATGAAGTACTACCTGGCTTTGCCTGTCAGCAGTGAGAAACAAAGACTGCTTTATTTTATTAGGGATTGGCTTCAGGTTAAGTCTCCCAGGTCCACACCCATAGTCTTCCTTAAATGTCTTGTAATTGTGTAATTAGAAGTGGTGTTGTATTGTTTGCAAAATGACTGCTCTAAGTACCTACAGAGGCACTTTTAGTGCTGCAGAATAGGCCTGGGCTGTACTGTCCAGACACAGCACAATATATAGTATTTTGACAGTATCTTAAAAAGCAATGCTCAGTGGACAATTCCAAAGTACCACAGTTCACTGTAATACCTTGATGCCTCCCAGATCTACTGTAATGTTGAGTGATGGCCTACTGGAGGCAAAGACGGTCTCTAATGCTGAGTGAATGTTCCCAAGGTGTGCTCTTCTGCGTGGGGGGTCGAGGCGGCTCGGGAGACCCCTTCCGTAGCATCGAGTGTTACTCCATCACCAAGAACTGTTGGTTCTTTGGGCCGGAGATGAACAGCCGGCGACGCCATGTTGGTGTCATTTCTGTAGGAGGTGAGCATGGGGTAGGGATGAAGGAGTAAATGATACTCAAAGGCAGTAGTAAACCTGCAGAGGTTTAAGTAATGATTATACTGTTTTATGCTATTGATCAGTGTTTCCAACCTAATCCTTGGGGACCCGCAGACGGTCCACGTTTTTGTTCCCTTGCAGTTCCCTGCCAGACAGTCCACATTTTTGCTGGTCTGTCTGCCAGTCCCCAAGCACTGGATTGGGAAACGCTGCTATAGATTCACATATCTTGATTTTCGCAGTTTTTTAAATGTTAGGTCTGCTGTTTACAGTGTCGTATTTGTACATCTCTGTGTATGCCATCACTTAACTAACTAACTCTGCAAGTTCTGCAATCAGGGGATCTATGTATTTCTTCCCCAGGAAAGGTTTACGCTGTTGGAGGTCATGATGGAAATGAGCACTTGGGTAACATGGAAGTGTTTGACCCACTTACCAACAAATGGATGATGAAAGCATCCATGAACACAAAAAGGCAAGTAAGGGCACATTTGAGACAGGCAGTAGTACAGGAAGAATTATGATATTCAGACATTGGAAGGATCTCTTTTGCCACTTATAAATGATAGTAACCCACTAATAAAAAGAAAATTTACAACATGTTTATAATTGTATATTCATGATTTACAGAATGTTACTGCCTAATTAGCCTGATTTTAAACTATTTGTGAACCTTTTATAAGGGTAGTCTTATTGTAAAGTGATATCGGTTTAGAAGTATCTGGTGAGTTAGTATTGTCTTATCTCATTAATGTAATTTGAACTTGTTCCTGTTTTATATGAAGGAGGGGAATTGCTCTTGCTGCTCTTGGGGGTCCCATCTATGCCATTGGTGGCCTAGATGACAATTCGTGCTTCAACGATGTTGAGCGCTATGACGCTGATGCGGATCGATGGAGTGCAGTGGCCCCCATGAACACGCCCCGTGGAGGGGTGGGCTCCGTAGCCCTGGGGGTATGTCCCCTGCCAAACTTGGTGGCAGTTTATTTTTATTTATTATCTCTACGTTTAAATAATTTCTCAGAATTTTCTTTGAATGGGCAAGAAAAATTGTTCTATTAGACTTATTATTTAATTTATTTGATTTATTACTGTTATTGTGATTGTGTTAGTATAGAATGACAGTTAAAATGTTTTTACTTTCATTCCACCACCCAAAATTGCGTAAACTTCTGAGATGTAGTTATCAATGATGCACACAATATTTGTGCATGAAATGCAGTACTCCTTGATCTTATGTGCTTAATTGGTTCCACAAACCACAGCGATATCCAAAACCAGGGTATACATTCAACTTTTTACTTGGTATTTCTTTCTCTGTATTTAACATTTTCCTGTTTTATTTTAACCCTCTGGGGTCAAGTGCATCATCGGCAACGCAGCATACTTTTCACGTCTATTTCAGTTTATGTCCCGCTGAAATCTTCATATAGAATCATGAAAAAATGCTGCATAAATCTGTAACCCGTCTTTTCAAAACATCCATTGTTGGAAATATTAAAGTTTTTTTAATTAGGTTAAATGTCACCTTACTTTGTTTTACCTGCAACGGGGGCGTGTAGTATCGCTCTCACTCAAAGATCGCTATTCACATTCTAAGTAGCCGCATTACCGCGTATTCAAATTGCATTCGCATGCTAATTTGATGAGCAGCGCAACAGTGAAACGCGAACCAGATACAACCCCGTCAGTGTGAGGAGTGATGGCCAGGTGTGAATGGCTCATGCACACACATAAGGAGCTAAATATTCAATGGAAGGAGACCAGAAATAGTGGCATGAGTTGGGTTTTTCTTTTTTATCCAACTGAATGTTGCAAATACACCATTCATCCCCATCTTCATGTAGCCTTTGGTGATCGGATTTTTGGGATCATAACAAACTGCCACCATTACCTACTATATACTTTTATAATGTTTCTGCAAGTGTTCCAAACTGCATTTTGCATTGTCTATATGTTGATGTGAAATTACAGTAACATAAATCTGACATATTTACAATATACATTAAAATAAAGATGAGCGTAATAGCAAAACAAATATATGAAAATTTATTTGCCATGAATTAAGTTTATGATATTTGAAGAAATGTGTAATCATGCTGCAGTCAGTGAAAGTGTGTTTCCAACCCCTAGAGCCCAGAGGGTTAATAGACTACCACAGGACATCAAGGCTAGTGGAAACATTTAAGCCCAACAGTTTTTTATATAAAGACTGCTATGTTTCGAAGCATTTTGGATTGCGACCGTTCAAAACCATGTAACACGAGAATTGACGGTATTGACAATTAAAGTGAATAATTAATGCAAAATTTGTACCATCGGTTAGGCAGGAATTGGAAGCCCTAAGAGTTTGTATTGATTGTCGGCAGAGCCATGTGTATGCAGTGGGGGGGAATGACGGCGTAGCTTCGCTCTCCAGTGTGGAGAGGTTCGACCCGCATTTAAACAAGTGGACAGAGGTGAAAGAGATGGGTCAGAGACGCGCCGGGAACGGTGTCAGCGAGCTCAATGGCTGCCTCTATGTCGTGGGTGAGATTCCTGCGCTCCTAACGGGTCGATGCACCGCTTCTTGTTTGCTTGAGACAGTGCTGTCACTTATCAGTTTGATTGGAATAATTTAGATCATAATCACCTGTAAGTATACAGCTACCTGTCAGCCAGCTGTCTAAATTGACTGTTGATCCCTATGCACATATAAAATATGAGTTACACATTCTGGGAAAACTTGCAGATACGTTACCAATTATGATGTGTAAGCAACATTTCTTAATTGCATCCACCAGATCTATTATACAGCTCTAAACTATATTGTTGAATTGTTTCTGTTCATTTGCACGGTATGATAAAAGTTAAGTAGCTGTGTTTTAGGCTTCTCTCACTAACTAAATAACTAACATTTGTGACGTGAACATTTTAGTTATGCTATTAAGGTTAGAAACAATTGAAGATATTAATAATCCTGACATTCTAATCTTCCTGAAATCGGAAACATGCATCATTGCCCTGCAGTGAATCTGGCAAAGCAAATTATTTGTCTAGAATAGTTTTGGTGAAATGTGATATTAAAACTTTCATGTATTCCCAGAGTCAAGGGGTTAGCAATTAATTAGTGTGTTAGGCTCTATGACTTATTTATTATTATTTATTTTTTTTCTCGTTTAATGCAAGTTTCGGTGTCTTAATGATGTGTTAATCTTGCTCTTCTTTCATTTGCTCTAGGGGGTTTTGACGATAACTCTCCTTTGAGTTCTGTGGAGCGCTTTGACCCCCGAGTGCATCGCTGGGATTATGTGGCTGAGCTGACCACCCCCCGAGGCGGAGTTGGTGTGGCCACTGTCATGGGCCGTGTTTTTGCAGTGGGGGGACACAACGGCAACATTTACCTCAACACAGTGGAGGCCTATGACCCGCGCATGAACAGGTCAGGTCGATGGAATTCTTTCAGTC
>JAABNY020000119.1:18926925-18937555 GCA_015164015.2 Brevimyrus niger
CGGCAACATTTACCTCAACACAGTGGAGGCCTATGACCCGCGCATGAACAGGTCAGGTCGATGGAATTCTTTCAGTCTATTAAACTTAAGATGATAAAGGTTTTACATTTCTAGGGTTGCATGCTCTACAGCCACGGATTTAAAAAAAAATTCCATTAGGTTCTATAACCTGAAGGTTATGAGGTCAGCTTGAAGTAGATGCAATCAGTCGTATTCATGAATTTGTTGAAACATTTATTAATGTTTGCATGTAACATACTTTTTTTTCTTGGGAAAAGTTGTTCAGGTGATATTAGGACTTTATGAATCAGACTGGAAACATTGTTTCATGGTGTTTCGTTTTTCTTCAGGTGGGAGCTGGTGGGCTCTGTGTCACACTGCCGGGCCGGTTCTGGGGTAGCCGTATGCGCTGCTCACATCAGCCAGATTCGCGATGTCGGCCAGGGTTCCAGCAATGTGGTTGACTGCATGTGATCTGATCCCTGGACGGGGTGCGGAGCTTGTGTGTAACAGCTGAACCGGCAGCAACAACGCTGTCATCCAGCTGCTCGACACGCCCTTCGCAGAATTTTTATTATATAACTTTTTTGTTTTCCGTTTTCGGTGTTTGCTTCAGGATTCAGGTTGTGCCACACAATCTTTAGTAGTGGTGTGACTTCAGTAATCCTAATAACCTGTGTCTCCTGGTGAAGCGAATGTGATAGATTATTATGTCTTCAGAATAGCCCCCAAACAATCTTCAAAATGGTCTGAGCTGTAATACATTTGGAGTTGAGTGAATGGTGGCTTTTAAAATAGTGAAACGGCAGGTTCTTATAAAGACGGACCGCCATGGCAACATTTCAGTGGCAGTATCCATATGATTATTAGTTACCTGCTTTAGTTAGGAGACAAATGACAGTAGGAAATGGATGTAGTAGTGTCATAATATTAAGTTGTCTATTATGAGGTCTCGGTTTTTGAATGTGTCAATGTTTATATGATTATCAAATGTAACAGAGTTTTACTTTGAACAACTATTAAGTGGAGTTTGATGTGCTTTGCGAGTGAACAATCATTCTTAATCTGAGTCTGATATTAGAAATGGGCAAAATTCAATGTACTGTACACAAGATTTGTATACGATATTCCATTTTTCAATTATCTAGAATGATCTTGCACTAGAGGTTTCTTTACTGTTTTAGTGAATGGAGTTTTATATTTGCGATGACAACACTATCTTTGCCTGTTGGGTTAATACAAAGTTCTGTGCTGAGCTTTCCACCCCCCCCCCCCCACCCCCAACTTAAAGAAATGTTTCAGATGTATTTTAATATGTGTTTTGTTTAATCTTTATCTTTGAAGTGTTGTTTTCCTTACTGTAAATTGTCATGCTGTCTGCCTAATTAGAATTGGATAATATTTTTGTTTGCAGAATAGCTTATTGCTATGTTGAAACTTGAGGTCTAACTTGCTTTTTGGAATCTTATCTTTTTGTGTTGATGTGCAGTCGCTTGGTATTTCTCACCATTTGCTTGTGAAATAGGCAGCTTGTTAGGTCTTTCTATAGAAATTGAATATTTTATTATCCCTGGCAGTATACACTAAAAATAAACTAAACAAATTACTTGACTAAAGACATTATGGCATTTATATTTGTGTAACTGAAATGTATTTTTGTATTTGCTGCTTAGGAAATTAGTCCTGGCATCATTGTATGCTGTGCTGTGTGGTTAATTTTAGTTTTGTGTACTTGTGTAGCCTGAAAATTGTTGTACATGTTGGAATTTGACTGAATATGTAATGTACTAATAAGTGTGTAAAATGACTTGCATACTAATACACAGGCCCTGTCAGACTTCACACAGTTCATGTCATGTACTGGAGAGGCCTTTACCTACTAAACAATGGTAATAACAGCATTAATAAGGACATTCACTATATTTAACAACATTTTCTCACTACTGTAGTTTTATAGTTCTTGCAGCTGTGAAACTTTTATGTGACTAAACGCATTCTCTGTTGCTATATTGTACAGTGACTCTAGCTGCTGGCACAATTGGTGAATTGAACTCGCATGTAAGACTTGAGTTTCCCTTAGAATATCTTAGTTTGAATATCCTTTGTATTTTGTGCCTGTGTAAGGGACTTTAAGCAACATGAGATGCAAGAGTGATTAAAAATCATATACAGAACACAAGATCAGGGTTTATATGTTCTTTTTATTTTTGGTTCTGTTGTATTTATTACCAGCAGTTGTATTAAAAATAAACTTCTGTGCTGCGCAATTGGGCTCTTTGATGTTATTGACATTAAAGCTATTTTATCTTTTAGGTCAACCAACTGTGCTTATGTAAGTACAGCTGATTTCAGCTGATTACAGTATTTACTTTTATTGTTGTATCAAATATGTAGCTAACACAGGTAAAAGTTAGCCTGAACCAGGTTAAAAAGTAACACCACAGTAGGGTATTTGTTGTATAAGTTTACAATCTCTAAATATGCTGAACTGTAAAATGAATAAAATAGCAGTTTTTGAACTTTGGCTCCATTTAGGTTTTATTTTGAGGAAAACCATTTGAGGTGGTGCGAAGGTTAACACCATCACCTCACACTCCTGAGATTGTCATTTGAGTCATGCTAAGGTAAACTGGTGTTACCAAATTGCCTGTGATTCGTTGGCGTCCCATCCTTCCACTTTCTCTTCTGGGTCACAGAGCCTGTCCCAGAAGCTACAGGCACCTCACATATGCATACCTATGGTAGAACCCAGAGAAAACCCCACAACGACGCAGGGAGAACATGCAAACTCCACAAACAATAAACCCAGGCAAAGACTCAAGCTCTGGTCCCAGAGCTGGGAGGCAATAGTGCTAACCACTGCACCACCATGCCGTAGTTCGTGCCCCATCCTGGGTTATTCCCTACCTTGCACCCATGGCTTCCAGGATAGTGTCCGAACCCCCACAACATTGCACTGGACAAGTGGGCACAGAAGATAGATGGATGTGAAATGAATAGATTTCAAATTTTTTATTTTTGCTTTTAAATTCAAAATAGAAGTTTGGGAAAGTTTGGTCTCTTTTGTCTGAGGTGAAAATACTATTACAGCATTCCCTTCTAATAATAATTGGACATTATTTCAGGTTTGTAGTTAGTCGAGTGGAAAAAATTAGGATACCCCATGAAATATGTATTTCTTTATTAAGAAATACCAAAATATTAATATTAATTCTTCTTTCGAATTATATCTGTAGACAACACTGATGTAATTGCATCACCTATGCAATCGCAAGAAACAAATTCACTTATTTGACAAAGGAAATTAACTAAAATGCCGATCCCTACTGAGAAAAAAGTAACCTATGTTAGTAACCCCATGCCCTAAAAGTATTTCCCCCTTTGGCTGAAATTACCTCAATGAGACATTTCCTATAACCATCTATCAGTCTCTGACATCGACTGGCTGAAAGTTTTCCCCACTCTCCAATGCAGAATTCCTTAAGCTGTGTGATGTTTGAAGGGTGTCTTGCATGCACAGCCCGCCTTAAATCACCCCATGGTATCACAGCTGGGTGAGAGCATCTCTGAAACAAGGCTTGTGGGGTGCACAGTGTTTGAGAAGTAACTCTCAAAGGTAATCTATTACAGACAGAGGTGGAAAGTTTAGGTCCAGTAAAAATCCAGACCAATACAAATCCCACGAGCCTTGCTGTTTCAGAGATGTTCTCATCCAGTTGTCTGGCCATAATGATTTGGCTCTTCACACAGATCATTACCCCTGCCCATTTCTTCTGTATTCAACATGTTTACTATGAGTTCCAAATGTTAGCTTGCTGTTATATCCCAGACAATGTCACGCACTGTGTCTACGAACATAAGAACATAAGAAATTTACAAACGAGAGGAGGCCATTCGGCCCATCAAGCTCGTTACGAGATCATCGTTATTCATTTCACACGGCGGTGATCATAATGTTTTGGTTCATGGGTGTATACTGGTATCCTTGTCTGGTTTGTGTTTGACACAGTATAGTTTAATCTGATCTCTGGCTATTCATTACAACATAATATACATCCCTGTGGGCACAATTATGACTTTGAACTAACTGCCGGGTGTTGAGAGCCTTTTTTTTTTCAGGTAATTTTGACAAGTTCCTTACACTTTAACCACTGTCAGTCTTTGTACCTTTGGCCATTTAAGAAAAGAAGAACAAGGCTCATTTCCCTTCTCAGAATCACCAGGAGCAGCAGGGTGAACGGATGCACCTAGTGCCTCCCAGGTAGTTGGCTTAGGAGATCATGCGCACACCTCGCTCTTAAGAAGAAGATGGACAAAAGACAGAGGATGCTGCTCCTGCTCTTAATCGCTTGTGGCTTCTTCGGTTCAGGTAAGTTTCACAAATTCTTGGAAACGCATCCTTTGGTGTGAATATTACTGAAGCATCTTTATAAACTGCAGAACTCCAACCTGGTATTATTATTTTTTTTGCATTTCTTGATAGGATTAAAATACGTTCATGCTACTTTTTGTTGTAATATGACCATACTCAGATCAGTCTCTATGAACCTGTTGCAAGGCGGTAGCTGACATTTTACAAAGGGGGGGGGGGGGTTCAGCTCTGCCTTATTTGTCTGTATTTTATGTTTGAATGGGTTTCCTCCATAGACTGGGCCACTCTCACTGTTCTAGGATGCTTAAAAGAATATGCTCATTTCTCCTTAGATAAGCATTATAAAGGCTGGGGTGAAACCTTTGAGACATCTTTAGGTGCTATAATAGTGTCGTAAGATATAACACCTTTTTATGTCACATGTGATAAGTCTGTATTGTGGTAAATCATTATAAACTTCATGGCAGTTGAATGACTTTCACATGACATGAATGTGATGGATATGAACTTTGCTGAAAACAATTGTGCTTATTCTAATGTTTGTGAAGAAAACTTCCCGATGCAGAAAAGTTGTTCAGATTTTCTCATTTGAAAATGACAAGAATGAAAATATCGTAAAACGTTTAATCACGCCATCTTTACCCCTTTTTTGTGCAGCGTTTCTTCAGTGTGATCCAGGCTGGCGACCATATGAAGAAAAATGTTACTTTTTCTCTGTTGATACAAAATCCTGGAGTGACGCGCAGGCAGACTGTGAGGAAAAGAGCAGCAACTTGATGAGCATCCTGGACATTAATGAGAGGGTAGGAGAAACCCTGAGTATACCTGGAGGTCTTAGAATACACTGTTTGAATTCATAATTGTGCATCCTGACACAATGTGTTCATTGTTGAACAATTGACAAGTAATTGTAAGTAAACCTCTGGCACTAGGAGGTAATACCATGTACTCCATGTTTCAGGCCCCGTTGTACCAATAGGTCCCTCTTAGCAGGTTTTGTAGACTAGGGGACATGAGCTGATTTTGGGGAGGGGAGGAGCTCAATAGCATCCTTCTCATTAGTCTTAGTGCTTCTTACAACCACCTACCCAAATGTCAGTGCTGTTACTTTTAAAGCTGTTATAACAGCTTAAGAAAAACTGTAATTCAAGTGATGATGTCAGTTGTGGCCTTTGTCCTGTCCCGCCAGACATGGGTACGGACTCAAGTTGGGACAGACATCTACTGGATTGGGCTAAATGACATTGTTTCCGAGGGTGTGTGGGAGTGGAGCGATGGCAGTGTGTACTATCCCTATCTAGCGTAAGTAATACAGAAATACAGAAGTGAGATAACTAGCTAACTATATTCGTCTTTACATACTATCATATAGACAAGGAGATATTTTGCGATTGACCGTTTTTTAAACCAGAAGCCAAAAGTCCTTTTCACATAGAAATCTTGTGTAGGTACTGGATACCGGGGCAGCCTGACAACTGGGTCGACGATGAGGACTGTGCTCAAATTATCGGGGCAAACAATGGCCAGTGGAATGATGAGCCATGCAGTATCAAACGCCGTTACATCTGCAAGCGGCTCAATCGTACGTCGCAGTCCCGGCCCTTCCACAAGATGGCGACTTAAGTTACATTTGGATAAAAAGTAATGGGAGATATACCAGTGAATGTTTTTTATGTTTATTGTCCTTACCAAGAATTCTCTCCATCTTAGCAAACCCACCGTTAATCTGTGACGCGACCCACGGATGGCACCAGTTTGCTTCCAGTTGTTACAAGTTGAAACATTCCAGGAAGAGCTGGGCATCAGCAAGGGTCGAGTGTCTGAAAGAAGGAGGGGACCTTGTGTCCATCCTCTCTGCCGAGGAGGAACAATATGTGATGAGCCGTTTGGATCCCAGCCGCTTTGATCTTTGGATCGGCTTCTCAACTATGGTAATGGCTTCATGACCATTCAATAACGACTGTATTACTGCAATCTTTCATAAGTCACAGTGTTATCAGTGGACATGGTTTTACTGATGAATGCGGTATTATTACAGTATGTGCTGTTATGTTATTATTAGCATATATCAAACTCCCAATTTAAGGTAAAAAATGTTAAATCAGTTTTCATGTGTTTATTTTTTTTAAGTGTGTCAGCTGCAGCATCCTTTGTATGCAGTCATGCAAACTAATATTTTGAATGATACAACACAGAATGAAATCATGTGGAAATATAATGGTCCTATGATGCTCTTAGATAATAGTAAAAACTCTAGTGTACCAATGTTGCAGGATTGCACAGCAATTTCATGTGCTGTTCAGCCTGGCAATGAACAATTTCATTGGTCGGATGCTTCGTCAACTGCCTATCATAACTGGGGAGACAATGAGCCCAACCTCGGGTAAGACTCGAAAGCTGTAAACTGCACATTAATGCTACATGCTAATGCTAATGAAGATTGTCTGCTTCATATGCTTCACAAAAGAGATAAACAGAATGGAGTGTGTGCAGCCGTCATCAAGGAAGAGGGACAGGATTTTGGAAGGTGGCGGGTCCATGTATGCCGTGCTGAGCGTCCCTATATGTGTAAAAGGGGGCTGAATAGTAAGTTCACTACAGTAGCAATTCGTATGGATTTCTATGTGAGAACTGTTTTTGTATTTTGTAAGAAGCAAATTAATTTGGATTAAAAACTAAAAACCTAATACTTCATTTTCTATCTTAAATTATCTGATATTGTGTATTATTAGACATTGATTATTAAAATGCTCTTTTATTTTTCCTTTAAAGCACTGTTTCCCAATCCGGTCCTTGGAGATGCATAGATGGTCCATGTTTTTGCTCCCTCCCAGCTGTCTGCCAGACAGTTCATATTTTTGCATGGACTGTCTACGGGTCCCCGTGGACCGGACTGGGAAACACTGCTCTGAAGGATCCAAACTGCTGCTTGGGTATGAAGGTTTTCGGTTGCCCTTTTCATTTCAGCCATATGTCCTGTGGGATGGCTGAGCTTCAGCGGTAACTGTTACTGGGTGGTCAGTAACTATGGTTTACTGACCAGCTGGCATGAAGCTCAGACTAAGTGCTCAAGCTATGGGGCAAACCTAGTCACTATTCAAAGGTAAGGACGGGCATTTTTTAAAAACAAATGGTAACATTCACACAGGTGAATTATGTTAAAATATTAATATAAGTTAATATTAGTGATGGGCAAAATACTTCTTCATGAACCATTTGCTGTGTTTTTTGACCCCATAGATGGTGCTCTTGGCTCACTTGGGGCATGCTTTGTAGACAGCCCCATCTAGTGGAGTCAAAAAATACAGCAAATGGTTCATGAAGAAGTATTTTTCTGTCATTAGTAACAGGATTTAAATTTAAAGAGTTTATTTCACTGAATATAAAAGTCATGTAGCACCATAAATCTTCTGTAAAGGTATGTTTTGATGACTTTTAAAGCAATATTTATACATGGCATTTTTTTTATAATCCTTCTCTAACGATAATCTATTATATTTCTATCAGTGAATCTGAACAGTATTTTATCAATGCTCAGCTACCTGATATTCATCTAACCGATGTGCCTGATATCTGGATTGGGGTCTCAGGTAAAGATTTAAAGTTTGACACAAAATATAAGCAATTTCCAACACCATTATTCATATCTTATATCAGTTGTATAAGACACCGAGGTTGGGGCCATTCCGGAATGCATTCATCAATTCCAAATCAAGAAATGGAACTGGTGCTGGAATTTAAATCTCCCTGAAATTTGAATTCAATTCCAATTCTAATTCTAATATTTTTTTTCCAATTCTAACTTCAGTTCAATTTTCTGATTTGGATTGGAATTGATGGATGTATTCCGGAATGGACCCTGTAAGACACCTGATGAAAGAAAACAAAATTGCTTATTCCTGCGGTTCTGTACGGAGGGCCCAATGGTGATATGATTACTCTGCTGGCTGCAAGATTTGAACCCATCACCTTCTAGCCATGAGCACAGATCCCAATATACTGAGCTATATACCACTAATTCTTGTCCCTGGTTTGTGTGCGTGGAGCATGCATGGTAACACAGTGTTCTTGTGGGTTCTTAGTGGGTCCTCTATTCCCACCCACAATTCAAAAGACATTTAAGTTAGGCAAACTAGTGTCTCTAGATTTCTAATAGTATATGCTTTACGATGTGCTAACATAACAGATCCATACCCTCTGCTTCCTGGGGTAGGCTTCAAGCTCAATGTGATTCTGCAATGGCATTTAGAAAAACGGATTGTTGGTTGTGATGGTCACATCAATGACACATGAACCATGTGTGGTAAATCTTGACTCCAATAGATGGTGCTCTTGGCTTACTTTGAGATATGCTTCGAACCCTTTTTTGAACAGACAGCACCACCCAGTGGGGTTAAAAAATACCACAAATGAGTCCTGAAGTGTCATTCTTGTAATCGCTAGTTGTGATATTCTTTATCTTATTAGATAAAGACCATGATGGCAGCTTCACCTGGGTGGACAAAACTCCAGTCACCTTTTCAAACTGGAAACCTCAGTACCCCAAGGACACAAAGGGTCTGTGGGACTGTGGTCAGATCTTCACAGGTTAGAACAGAAGGTTCCACTAGGGCTGGGCACATGTTCCCTGCCCCACACACATTTTATTCAAGACCAATGTAGAGTCAGTTTGAAAACAGTTTTCTTATCCTTAATTAGGCAATTACAATGGAAAGTGGGAAACTACCAACTGCTTTAAAAATCTGGGTTATATCTGTAAAATGGCTGGAGGACAAAATACGAAACCAACTGCGGCTCCAGGTAAAATGTATATGAAATCTTACATTTCTACCATAATGTTCACTGAGTGGCTTGTAATCAGGGCCCTTGTCCATATGAGATTCTGCTTCACATTTGATTCAACCTTTACAGCTGTGTGTCAATCTATCATGCCATCATGGTTCCAGTTCTTGATGTATACCAAACAATATGGAAAACCCTTTTGTTACCATGGACATGTATAGATATGTAATACTCACATTTAAAATTACAAATAAAAATGGCAGACTATTGCAGTTTATACTAAGACGAAACTTTGCTGTTAATCTGATTAATCTTTCATCACTTTTGGGCCAGAGTCCTATTGTGATGTAGGATACCTTCTCTTCAGAGACTTTTGCTACCACTTTGAGGCTGAGTCGGTGAAGACATGGCAAGACGCTGAAACGTATTGTGCCAAGCAAAATGGCCATCTGGCCAGTGTCCATTCTGAAGAGGAAGTCAGCTTTTTGAGTGGTAAGTTGCAGAATCTTAATTAAAAAAAAAACAGTAAACACTCCAGAATCACAAAAGCCAGATATGCTGAGATACACCCTTGCAAGTGAAATAATACTTTGTTACATCGAGCCAACAGAATAGTAACATCCATTGATCCTTGTGGGGAAATCTTCACCTACCCCATCTTGCTCTCCACGAGACACACATTTAGGAGAGATTAAGCTTGATGGGGGGGGGGAGGGGGGCGGGGCACAGCACAGGGTCAGCCAGCATGCAGCACACCTGGACCTAGCGGTTAAGGGATTTGATCAGTATCGCAGAAACTTGCTGGCCCAGGATTCAAACCAGCGTCCTTCTGATCACAGACACAATCTTATCCCCCTGAGCCACTCATTGCATTGTACCAATTGTCAAAAGAGCATATATTCCATTCTTGCCTTATCAACTTATTTTGATGTTTGCGCTCAGCTCATATGACAAGATCCTCATGGCTCGGCCTGAACGACATAGAGGCGGAAGGAAATTATGTTTGGACTGATGGAACACTAGCAGTAAGTTATGATGTTGGCGTGTTTATGCACCATTTAATTGCCTAACTGATGTCATCTACAGCAGTGTTTCTGAACCTGGTCCTTGGGGATCCCCAGCCAGTCCACCTTTTCGCTCCCTGTGGACCATCTGGCAGGGAGTTGGGGAGGGAACTAAAACATGCATTGTGTGGGGGTCCCCGAGGGCTGGGTTGAGAAACAACAATGTACACTGGATGGTTTATAGCCAGGGGCAGCATATATGTATGTCATATATATAAGTATGTCAGGGGGCGGCATGGTGGTGCAGTGGTTAGCACTGTTGTTTCACACCTCTGGGACCTGGGTTCGTGTCTGGAGTTCCTAAATTGCCCATAGGTGTGCATGTGTGAGTGGTTTGTGTGAGTGTGCCCTGCGATAGGCTGGCCCCCTGTCCAGGGTTGTTCCCTGCCTCGTGCCCGTTGCTTCCGGGATA
>JAABNY020000119.1:18940877-18972779 GCA_015164015.2 Brevimyrus niger
TATTTAACTTCTGTTATTCATGACTTGTTCCTTCATTCACAATGCTGTACAGAATAAACGGATGTAGTAACATTTAGATCAGTATGTACCCAAAACTTAGTTTGTGGTTAATTAATACATCAGTAATAGCATAATACTATTTGTTTTTTTTTTTGTTATAATTTTCGTGCTATCATTTTCCTCTGCACTATAGCTACTTTACTGCTGTACGCAAAGTACAGGAATCCATAAAGTTTATCTTATCTTATCTATAGATATTTAAGTTACATGGTTCATTTCTCAGCAGCACAAATGATCTCCTTTTAATCTTGCTGCCTCAGGCCAGCCTGATGACTATTTTGGTGAAGATTGCCTCTCTATCCTTGTGAACACGGGCTACTGGAACGACGATAACTGTGATCATCAAAGGGGTTATATCTGCAAACGACGAGGTAACCTCTGCCTGTCCTTTTCTTATGCAATGAAAGTAAATACAAATTGAGTTCAGGGAATGGAAAAGAAAATAACATGAGTAAAAATCTGCATTGTCCTAATTATTGTTGCTGTGTGAGTGAGCATTTCCTGTGTTTGCCCTTAGGAAATACTCCTGTTCCCCCTCCTCCTCATGAAGGTAATGTGGCATACGCAAAATCTAATGGCTTAATAATTCACCTATTATCCTGCACCCTGAAGTGATCCCTAATGGTACTTCGTAAATAGTAACACTTATATACTGATGACTAACTTTCAGGATATTACACCGTTTATGCCTGTGAAGACTTCAGCTCAGTCATCACCTGTCCTCACAACAGCGTCATAAACATTCAGTCTGCCTTTTTTGGACGCAAAAGTGACAAGATCTGCCCCTACGAGACTGGAGCCTCAGGTATTGGGCCAATTATGCCTTTGTGGTTCTGGAAATAACCGTCCTGAGACCCAAGGAAAAAATTGTCCTTCAGTTTTAGGTTGTTTGTGATTTTCTATGTCTTTTGGAGGAAATAAGGAATCTTTTTTCAAATTTCTTTTTTTTTCTTTTTTTTATTATTGTCTCAAAGGCGAGCAGGACGAGATACGCGAAAACTAAAAAATTAAAATACAAATGGAAAATAAAGTTTCATTTCATAATATGTGGATTTGCATGTATATACTTATACTTCTAGCCTTGGTAGTAAAGTTAATGTTTTTCTCTCTCTAGGAACTTGCACGGTGCCAGGAATATTGCCCCTGGTGAGAAAGTCATGTGACAATCGCGTTTACTGCTTCTTGTATGCCCACACTGAACAAGACCCCTGTCCTACCATTGCTAAATACCTGGAGGTAGTTTACAGCTGTGAACAAGATGGTAAGTTTGAGAACCTTGAGTGTTAATACAAACAAGTAGTGTGTGAATGGGCCATACCAGTACCTGTTTGTTTTTCTCTTAAGAGTGCCCAGGACATTTCTTGCATACTGGCACCACTTATGCTCAGAATTAGAATCTTTTAATACCACATTTATATGATTCATTGTTTATCATTTTATTATCAGTATCTGAATAACAAGGGGGAGTACTGAATAACTGAAAACGGAATGCAAGGAGAGTAATGAATAACTGAATAACAAGGGGGAGTACTGAATAACAAGGGGGAGTACTAAATAACTGAATAACAATTAAGGGGAGTATTGAATAACTGAAAATGAAATGCAAGCAGAGTAACGAATAACTGAATAACAAGGGGGAGTACTGAATAACTGAAAACTGAATGCAAGGAGAGTAATGAAGAACTGAATAACAAATGGGGAGTACTGAATAACGGAATTCTGAATAACAAGGAGAGTATTGTCATTAGTTTTTTTCTTATTTTGAACATTGCATATAAATAATCAATATTTGGCTAAAAACAATTAAATAATTTGTTTTTTGTAATGAGAAAATACCAATACAAAAAACTAATTGAATATGTTTTGATATATTATAGTGTGTGTGAGGGGACTGGGAATTGAGGATGGCACTATCCCGAATTCACACCTCTCTGCTTCATCGTCGGAGAGCGGGCACGGTCCAGAAAAGGCCCGTCTAAATGGGGACTCCTGTTGGATGCCCTCAGATTCCGGTATGAATGCCAGGGTACTTCCAGGGAGGTGCCAAATGATCATTTATTTATTATTAAACAATTATTATTATTTATTTATTATTAAACTATTTTTCTGAATTGTTTAATTTCTGAGAAAAGTAAAGCATCACAGTCTGAAAAGCAATTGACATTATAAAAGTCTAAAAAAAGATAAGTGTTTGAGGACTTGGAAAAAAAAGATCTTGGGGTCTTAAGTTCCTGGTTTCAGGTCAACATGTCTGCGCAAGCCCACTATGAATATGGATGAAGATGTTTCTCTTTCTCTTCTAGGCAAAAGTAGCCTTTACTAGTCTTTTGTAGACATCTCGTGGCTTCCATGTCTCTGTAACTAAAGGCTTACCTATAGTTTTGGCATATATATTAAGAATGGGTTAGAAATCTCCATACTGTGATCTAACTGTGTATTACATTTTGCGTTTCATCAAAATAAAGATTGATTAATATTTTGCTCCCTTTCAATAGCTAACAAAGCAACTAACGTTGGAGTAACAGTCTTAATATAATATAATAATAATGTGCAGTTAAAAGTTTGCAAGCATATGTGTAATACTTGTTTGTCTTCCTCTTGCTTCAGCTAATTCTTGGTTCCAGGTGAATCTGGGTGAGGTCAAGAAGGTCACCGGAGTCGTAATCCAGGGATGTCCAGGTGCAGATCACTGGATAGAGACCTTCAAAATCCAGAGCAGTACTGATGGCATCCAGTGGACTAACTATGACGCTGATGGAGGAGTCAGTAATTTGATATTTTTTTATGTTTACTTCAGTTTATAGTCAGAAACGTCTGTCAGAATATATGACATGACATAATGTTTTTATAATTATTATTATTAATGTGCAGTTTGTAGTGAGGCTCAGTATGGTTTAATTTTTATCCAATAAAAATGTATTTGGGCCAGAAATAGCAAAATTATTAGATATTATGAAACAATATATTGAAAAATAATATAAAAATATGTATTTTTTGTGAAATATTCACCAATATTCAGATTTTTAAGACAAACCTGTAGTGGAATGAAAGCTGATCATGAAGTTTATGGTTCTTTAATATTTTATTTAAGTCTTTAATACAGTGTTTATTGTTGCTGGCATTCAGACATACCCTGGAACCATAGACAGAAACACTCCAGAGAAACATCTCTTTGGAACTCCTTTGGCTGTGCAGTATATACGGCTTCTGCCTTTGCAGTATAACGGGCAGATCGGACTTCGCCTTGATATTCTCGGCTGCAAACCTGACTGTAGGTAGATCCTTCTAGCCTTTTAATGGACAGTAAGCTGTCAGAAGCACAGTGTTCTCTGGTGATGGTGCTGAGATCCACGTGTTCATGCGTGCAGATGCAGTCACCTGCAGCTCCAAGATCTCCTTCAACTTTGCAAGCGATCGCAAGACGTGAGTCCAATTAAATTGTAGATATACTGCATTCAAGCTTGAAGTCTCATTCTGTCTTTATGGCTTCCATATCCATGACTTATCATTCCCATAACAGCCATACATTCATTAGATGGTACCAATGACCTGGACTGTATTCAGTATGCAGTCTGAAAACGATGACTTTGGTCATGTTAGCAGGCAGATGATGAAGTTGGAGTCTTGTGAATCGTTTTGTATGGTTAACCTGTTTGAATTTTTCAGTGTTCACTGCCCTGCAGGATGTGCGGCTGCACCTTATGATGTCTATGGGACAATGACATACCGTGGTGTAAGTGGACTGATACTACGAGACAACTCAATAAATACTTAAGGGGCTTCTCATGACAGTATTTATGTGCCTGCATGTTTGTGTTCAGGACTCTTCGATTTGTGCAGCCGCCATTCATGCGGGGGTTATCCTGAATGAGAACGGCGGTGACTGTACTCTGCTGAAGATGCCAGGACAGTCCCTCTTCCTGGGATCAACCAGAAACGGCATCACCTCCAAGCAGTAAGCCCTTACGGAGTCCAGCCAGGCTCATTCCCTCCTTATCATACAGCCGTGCGTCGCTTAATGATGGTGATACAGTATGTTCTGAGAAAGAGGCGGTTTGGCAATACCGCCTTTGTGCCAGCATCATAAAGTTTACTGAAAGAAACCTAGATGATACACATCTAGGCTACACCAAATTTGTTTTGTATAAGCAGAAAGAGTACACTGTATAATAATGATAAAAAGTAAATACATAAACCAGTAGCATAATTGGCCAGTAGCAAATAATTGTATATGACTGGCAGCACAATAGGTTTGTTTGCACCAACATCACCACAAACGTGCCAGTAATGCGTTGTGCTATGAACACTAGGTGATAGGAGTCTTTCATTTCAATTATAATCTTATGGGACCAACATCGTTATGTGCTGCATGACCGTAACACATCACTGTTTGATTTTTGTCTTAATAAGCATACTTTTTTTTTTTTTTCAAACCTGGCTTCTTGTAACTTCTTCAAGAAAACTACTACAAAAGTACTTATCGTAATTTGCATGTATCTGTTCCATTTTACAGCATCACTGTTTAGTCAAAGTAAATACCAAATTCTTCTGTTTTTAACAGATATGATGGACAGTCTCAAACTTCTTTCCAGTTTGCAGATGGAGGTATGTTGGATGCAACAACATAGACAAAAGTATTGGGAGACCAGCCTGTCCAACATCTCAATCTGAATCAATCAAAAGGGATTAATATGAAGCTGGCTAACCCTTAGTTGCTGTACTCTTCTGGGAAGGCTTTCCATTAGATACTGGGACATTGCTGGTGGAATTTGCAGCCATTCCGGTTGGGTATTGATGCTGGGAGATCAGGTCCGGTTCTGTGAACTTGTGTGGCCCCCACTTGTAGCTTGATTTGCTCTCAGATGTTTCTACTTCACAATCATTTCACTTGCAGTTGACCAGGGCAGCTCCAGCAGGACATGAATGTGTAGAATTGACATGCTGGAAAGGTGTCCAGTGGTGTCCAGTGACGGTGCTGGGCTGACTAACCTCTACTGTATGACTCCCATTCTTCTGCAGATTGTATGGCTGCATGCTTAATTATACAGCTGTATGTCAGCAGTGGGTGTGGCTTATGTGGCCCATTCCTGAGGTTACCACAGGTGTCCCAATACTTTTGTCCATATCGTATATGTCACTGACGAAGAAGCTGCAACATGGTAGCAGTATGTAGCATGTGCTTTCAGAATGAAATTCAGTTGTGATGATCTTCCAGAGATGCGGTGCCCAGATTCTGACTGGTATGAATTTGGAGATTTCTGCTACAAGCCCTTCACTGATCGAAAGACATGGCACGCTGCCCGCACCAGCTGCCGAAAGCTGGGCGCTGACCTCGTATCCCTGCTGTCACTGAAAGAGCAGAGCTGGCTGGAGAGTTACCTCTTCATGGGTGAGGTGTCACCACGTCACCGTTTCCTGTTAATGTAACTAGATGCCCGAAACCTAAAGGTTTTTTTTTATTTTATTTTTTATCCTGTAGTCACCAGTGATATGTGGATTGGCTTGAATGATTTGGAAATCCAGGGCTTTTTCACCTGGTCTGATCATCACGAAGTTCACTTCACATACTGGGCACCCGGTGAGCCCAACAACCATGCTGGCTTTAATGAGGACTGTGTGGAGATGCTACATCAGGTACAATCTCTGTCCCCAGGGAATGATGTTTAAATATCTACATGAACACAGTCATCCACATAGTGTGAATATATGTTTTGCATGTCATATCCAAATCCACAACTGGACACAGTCTTTGTAACTCTGTGTTATATAGAGTGGCAGGTGGAATGATGTTCCATGCACAGAAATGAATACATACATGTGCAAAATGCCGAAAAACCATTACCCAGCTCCGTCAATTCGCCCGACTATCTATGGCTGTCCAGCGGTAAGTTGGCATATATTGAAAAGCACAGTCTGTCTGCTTTTGTATTGCATCGAAGCATGTTCTTCATGTTTATTTTTTTTTGGGTGCCTATTATGGCACAGGGCTGGGATGTCTATGGTTATTCCTGCTATTGGATGGAGAATTCCCCAAAGACATGGTCTGAGGCCAAGGCTTTCTGTGAAGAGAAAGACAGCAAGCTGCTGCACATTATGGATATGTAAGTATGCAAAAAAAATCATGGTGATGAAAGATGGTCATGGCAAACAACAGCATATAAAATGCTACGTTCGTTACATTTTTAAAAAATGTTATTAATATTGTATTTAGAAAGTCTGGCTAACATAACCAAAAAAAAAGATTGAAGGAGCTAAATAAATTCACACCAGAAACTATCAAGCATATATATATGTCTAAAAGTCAACTATACCTGTAGTCAAATGGGCAATAATCATTTGCATTTCCTTTGCGATGTGGATCAGCTATGAACAGGCTCACTTCACAGTCACTATGGCCGGGTACACTGGATTTTGGTGGATTGGACTAAGAGCAAAAGGCAGTGATTTTGGTGGAGTCGATTATATATGGGATAATGGAGCACCTATGACGTTTTCCCACTGGGACCGGAACCAACCAGGTGATTTCGGTCTTCATATTAGAGTAATAGAGCATAGAAACCCTGGTTTGAGTTAGTCTTCTGAAAAACAGCACTGCTAGAGCACTGAGCGCTGTTCATGAGAGTCTTCATTGTGAATTTTCCAGACTCTGGAGACGGCACCTGTGTTGCCATGACAGCAGGCCCTGGAGGTGGTTTTTGGGATGACAAGGGCTGTTTAGAGTCCTTCTCATTTGTGTGCGAGAAAGTGCGCAATGGCATATCTCCCCCCACCCGCGCCCCCACTGCACCCCCCACAAAAGGATGTGAACCAGGCTGGATAGCTGAGCCTGCCTTCAGAAACTGTTACAGGGTAAAATAATAATGATAATAATAAAATGAAAATGATACAATGTAACCAGAAAATGTTTCTGCAGTACAGGAATATTGTTATGAATGCTCCCAAATGTTTGGTATGAGTTGGCTGTATGAAACTGTGTTATCTAATAGCAGGAACTAAGAGTTCCTAGATTTAAACACAATATATGAACTTTATCCTTTATTTGCCATTTGTACAAATTACATAGAATTCATTCTTTTTCACATAGGCCATCCTGCTCGCCTTTGACACATAACCAAGCTTGGGGTAGAGAGCATAGTTGGCCATTTATCTGGCATCCCTTAGGGCCTAGAGCAAGGATGGCCAATCTTACCCACAAAGGGCCAGTGTGTATGCAGGTTTTTGGGATAATCTGTAGGTCAGCTGTTTGACTCAGGTGTGAGGACTCTTTAGCCAATCAGTCCTCTAATTAGTAATCTAATTAGGGAGTTGCAGAGAAAACCCGCATACACCGGCCTTTTTTCGGATAAGATTTGCCACCCCTGGGCTACAGCATCGTTCAGGGTTAAACAGCAGTGATGGAAAAAAACATGCTTCATGAACCATTTGCTATATTTTTTGATCCCACTAGATGGTGCTGACTCTTCAAAAAAGGGCACAAAGCATGTTCCAAAGCAAACCAAGAGTACCATCTAGTGGTGTCAAAAAATACAAAAAATTTTTTTTAAATGGTTCCTGAAGCATCGTTTTGTCCATCACAACTGAACTATTCTGCTGACCATGGGGTTCAAACCACCAAGCTACCACTCACAAGCACAAAGGTTTAAGCCACAGACCAGCCATACCATCCACTGATGTGTAATGTTACCACATCAGTAAGGTTACATGCTAGAAAATGCCCTTCTTTGTAGTTCTTTCTGGTAGAATTTGCGAAGAAGAAGAGCTGGCAAGCGGCACGGGAGGACTGTGTGTCCCGGGGAGCAGAGCTTGTCAGTATTCATAACGGGAATGAAGAGCAGTTCCTGTCTAAATACTCCAAGGGCAAAACGAAGTGGATCGGCTTGCAGCACAACGCCATAGATGGAGGTGTGTGTGAGGAAATGACCTGCTGTTTTTTTATGTAAAAATCTGAAGAAGATTTTCTTTGTACATGGCTTCAAAATCAGTGAGAATTGGTCCAGCCAAGAACTACTTTACATAAAATGGAGACAACACAAAAAACATTATGGAAACCCAAAAATAAATGAAGTAATTTCAGAGAGTGTCAAACTTGGTCATTGGAGAGACCTATCATGGTCCCTGGGAATAGGGTAGATTTATTGGGGCTTGAGAGAGTGAAAAAGACAAGGAAATTACAGATGGAAAAACAATTTTATGAGGCACCTGACCATACCTTTCCTCATTAGATTTATGAGTGTTTCCCACTATGTTCTCACATGTTAATGTCAAAGAGAAGTTCCTATACTCAGAATTATGAAGGAAAAATCCCCAGATGTTGTTTTTGCCCCACTCCAAATATCAAGGATACATTGGTGGCATCCTCACCAAAGGAGACCACTATCCTGATTTGTTGCACCCCATTCTTCAGAGGAAAGTTAAGAAGACTGGACCAAGACCACAAGTTCAATCTTTGCATTGTTGGTAGTGAGGAACACCCTAAGACTTTGCTGTAGGACAGAGGAAAATTCTTTCAGAAATTACCTACATTTGTTTAATATCAGCTCACTGGGGAACTGTTTTCCATGCTGATCTTTTTGCCAGGTTACCAATGGAGCGATGGCAGTTTCGTCAGCCACACTAACTGGGGCTACGGTGAACCAAACAACCACGAGGGCCGGGAAGACTGTGTGGAGATGGTGACCACCAACAATGGCTCGTCCTGGTGGAACGACCTCAACTGTGACGCGCATCAGGATTGGATCTGCATGATTCCCAAAGGGAAGACACCCATCATCCCTCCAGAACCGCCTTCTGCCATTCCAGGTCCGTGCTTCCATGTGGACAAGTGCAGGAATTAATGTAGTGACTGACACCACAGAGCAAACATGCTGTGGCAGGTGATGCAAATAGTTAAGAAATTATACAGTAAGATTTGCACAAAATGCTTCAGCTATGGATACTGTCCTTGGTGTCCAGCACCAATGTCCTACCAGTCTCAGTATTGGAGGAAATTTGAGTATTTTTTTTATGGGAGTGAGGGGCATACTGTAAGAGGGGCCAATGATATGTTTTGAATTGATGAGTGATATTATTTGGGGCATTTCAGGAGCCAATCAGGTCCCTTTGTATACTAACCTGTAGCATTAACTTTAGCTACAGCAGGTGGTATTTTACCAGTTTAAAACAGTACCATTAATTAACACACTAGTGACAGGATAATTTCAATTCTAATCTTTTATATACGATTATAATGGAAAAGATCCAGTCATATACTGCATATTGTTTAAGTCATTTGTTTTATTTGTTTTTCTAAGCACCGGAATGTGGCACCAATCCTGGCTGGAGAAAGCATGAAGGCCTATGCTACTACTATAATGACACAGACATCGTTGACTTCCACACCGCTATTTTGCGATGTTTGACAGAAAAGTCACTACTTGCATCTATTAATAGCAAGGCAGAGCAGGAGTTTATCAACACCATGGTATGTTCTCTGTGTACTTTCATTCACAGCATTAATGTCCTTATCATGATGCCGCTGCAGTTTTTACCTGCAATATTTGTTTTCGTATCAAACTGTTTTAACTTCAGCTAGAGACAAAAAGATCACACTGAAATTTTCAAAACTCTATGCACAAAGCAAATAAAGTCTTGACCATATTTATGTAATTTTTGTAATTTTCCTAGACAATTTAACACAGAGTATTTTACTTTGCATGTATTCAGCTACCCCATAATTATAATAACCTGCATACATATTATCTTGTATTTACTATATCTTATCCTAATGTTATTCAAGTCACTTATTTCCAGCATATCTCAGACAATTATGCTGTAAAAGACCCTGTTTAAATTTTTTTTTGCCTAATTTTGTTTAGGGTTAAAAGTGTGGGTGTCACAGTAACTCAGGGATACTCTTTCCTGTGTCTTTCCTTCGGTTTAAGTTGCTACCAGGCACATAGCCGCATAGATAAATTATGGGTTTGAACCCCCCCCTTTGAATTCATTTCTGGCTACGGGAGTGGTTGTTACTGTATACCCAAGTGTATGACAATGCTTGCCTGGTGCTGGACCTATCCAGGAAGTATCCAGCTTTGTCCCCTATATTTCCTGGGACAGTCTTTAAGTCAGTTATGGAAAATGGATGGTGGGTCTTATCAGTATCTCCAATTGACTTGAAATGGCAGGTGGGGACTGGTCAAGTGGCTTCAGCTTGGATTGGACTGAGAATGTTTGGAATCGCAGATGGGGAGTACATGTAAGCTTGTTTTATTTAATCATTAGCATTAACGTTGTGGTGAAAAATAGCCTTCTGCTCGATTTAGCTGTTTACGTGTTTTTGTCTGACAGGTGGCTGGATGGTTCCCCTGTGACGTATGTCCACTGGGGACCAGGCGAGCCGAATAATGCTAATGGTGAGGAGGAGTGTGTGCAGATTAAAAGATACCCAGGTATGACTCATTGAAACACAAGGATTCAGTCTCCTGTGTCTTTCAATACACTTTGTGACATATAAATATCATTCCTTTTGTTGTTTCTGGCAAAACAGTTCACACAATGGATTTCTTCTGTTTTACTATAACTATATGCAAGCTTGATAAAATGAGTACTTTCCAGTAAATGTTTACAGCCATTTGAAAATTGTAACACTGCGACCTGTACTGAACATGTAACGAGAAGGACATGTAGATGTATGGGTATAAATAATAATTCACAAAACGACAAGGCAAAACAAATAAATTGCCATGTAGCAGTTGAAATTTGCACTTGTGTGGCATTAGATTTTAAAATAAATGCAGCAGCCACTTATCACATAGCTACTTCTCACTTCAACAGTGCAGCATCCGAAACTGCTTCAGGCTCCAAGTCGGCCTTCAGTAGCTTGACCTGAACGCGACTTGTACACCAATAGTACTTGTTTTTTTTAATAATCTGTTTGGTGCTTGGTATCTTAAACGAACTTATATAATTATTATTTGATGCAATAAATTACCTACACTATTCTGTATTATTTATGTTATATAATTCTTCCAGTTTATTTAGTATTTAGTTCAGTTTGATGTTTTATTGCTCAGGCACCTGGAATGATGAGAACTGTGGAAGGGCTACGGCAGGGTATCTGTGTAAGAAGCACCCCGGAGATGTGCACACCATGCCCCCGCCCACCCAGCCCTGGACTGGGCACTGCCCACAAGGTAAACTCTAATTTGCAGCAGACACCACCTGGGCTTTGCTTCCCTGTGTTCCTAGCTTGACCGCAAACTTTATATTAAACTACTCAACTGTTCCAGGGTGGATGCTTTTCCGGAACAAGTGTTACCTGTTTAAGGGAAACCATAAAAATCAGAAAGAATTCCAAGCCAATTGGACTTTTGCCCAGAACTGGTGCAAAACCCAGGGAGGAGACTTGGCTGTTATTGATGACCAGTATGAGAATGGTAAGAGCCAAGAAGACCATGGGTTTGACTGAGCAACAGTAAGACACACCAATTCTGTTTCTTACACATGCTTCTTCTGTGCAGACTTTGTATCTAGCTACATAATGGATATAATTCAGCCCGTTTGGATTGGGTTGTCTGACACACTACATGAAGGAAAGTTTGCATGGAGTGATGGAAGCCCAGTGCGATACACAAACTGGGCTGAAAAAGAGCCAAACAATGGGGACGAGGGGGTGAGACCTGTCTTAAGACACAGTATACAATCTGCAGGAGTGTGTGTTATATATGTTATTGCTGTCAAACGATTACAATTTTTAATCAGATTAATCACAGGTTTGCTGTGGATCAATTTAGATTAATCATGATTAAATATCACTAATTTTTAATCTATATTAATTACAATTCATTTTGCATGTGCAAACAGATTTAAGAAAAAAGGGAACATATATATATATATATATATATATATATATGCATGCACTTCACATGTTTATTGAACATCTTGAAGACGAGTCGGATGCATTCCATCTGCCACAGAAGTGCAATACCATGGACCCATATCAAAAAGCAAGATTTTTTTGCTTAGCCGGACAACTTGTTAGATTTAAGGCACCTCATTTTAAATGGCCTTTATATTTGTTCACTTACATTTAGCCCGAGCTACCGTAAATCCGACAAATGATCCGACTAATCATGACATCCAATTCTAGCTCGGTTAATTGCCTCTGTTAGCAATATCACTTATTGTAATAACACATTGCGTGCGGTGCTTCATGTATGAAACTTCATAGCAAAATGTCCACAGATAAGTTGGACAATATAGTATGTGCAACTGATTTATTGAGCCACAAATGAGAAATAGTGCTGAAAAAGTAAAAAACTACACTTCTGTTGATAAAAGGCACAGCCATCTTGGATACTGAACTCAGGATCCTCTGTGCTGCTTCGAGATATTTGTCAAATCCTTGACAATCGGGAGCGTGCATGTTGTCACTTCCGGCATCAAAACTTGGAATCCGACTTGAAATACGAATTACCAGGGCAAATGGAATGCACCAAAACTGCCTGAAATGGGTTGACAGAGACATTTCAGGAATTTCAAGATCAAACACATTATATTTATTCCTGTTTTTATCCTTGAGTCTAGTCTAATTCTTTGCCTAAAATACCATTATTCCTGATACTTGTTGCCAGTGGTGGGCACAACTAACCAAAAAGTTAGTTTTAATAACCACTAACTCCACACACACACACACACACACACACACACACACACACACACACACACACACACACACACACAGAGCTAAAACTGTATCCCATTTAATACTGAAGTCAGAATGCAATGCTTACCAAGGGATATTTAGAAAGTAATTGGGTGTAAGTGAATTCTGTAGAGTCTGTGGAATAAATCTGCATTGACATTTTCTTTCTATGAAATTCCATTTGCGAGACTTAAGCATTTTTGTTGGAGAAGCCCAACTCACAACTGGCCCATTCTGACATTTTTCCCTCAGTGAAGCCGCTTAGGAACTACAAACATGGCATGGTTTACCCAGAGCTAGGAAGGAGAGTCTCAGCTCTTTATTGGTCTATAAATGTGTCAATCAGAGCCTGTAACATACAGCTGGGATCCTGTGTCACGAAGCAGGGTTCTTGTTTAGCCAGACAACTTGTCGAATTCAAAGTAGTTAGTAGGCTAAATTTAAGTGAACAAAAATAAAGCGCATTTAAACTAGGGTACTTAAATCCGACAAGTTATCCAGTTACTTGCAAAAAATCCTGTTTTGTAATACAGGTCCCCGTTCTCTGCTTAGTTTAGGGTACCCCAGTTCAAATGGAGTTTATCTTTTTATGTATTACTTACATTCTATTGTTTACATTTAGTCCAGACTACCTTTAATACGACTAGTTATCGACTAATCATGTCTTGTGTTCACGCCTAGTGAGCCAACAACATGCCAGATAGACTCCTGCACACACATTTACAACAGACATGAAAAAATGTGTATAATTTTAGGGTATCCAAACTTTGATGGCTAAACTTTATTCACTTTAACTTCAAGAGAAATGTTGGTGGATTTACAGTTAGCAAATCCAAATGTAGCAAACGCTAATTAGTCTGCTAGCGGTTTTCAAAAATAGCGGAAACTAATCCGCTAACGAAAACGTTAGTTTTACAAATTAGTTCGCCAATTAGTGGAACCCTGCCCACCACTTCTTAATGAGGTGCTTCATACCCAGAATATTTTGAAATTTCTTTCATTAAATAAGAGAAAACAGAAGACGGATTAACTGAAGATGTTCCGTTCTCAGGAGCACTGCACTGCCATGACTCACAACCATCTGGTTACTGGGCGCTGGAACGACGACGGTTGCTACAGGATGAGGGGCTGGGTGTGTTACATGAAGAAATGTGAGCCACCTAATACTTATTTCATTTTTATAGCCGTTCTTCACAGACAAAAATATCTTGCCTGCAAACCATTTAGAAGCTGGATGTTTACTGTAAAAGCTTGCTGTCTCTAAATGTCATAAAAACCAAGAAAAAATACTAATTTACATTTTATGGCCTGAAGTTTAAGCCTCTATATTTGATATTGCAAGTCTTCAAAACATAATAAAGGGAATTCTATCAAAATCATGTGTTGATTTACTGTACTACAAAGCCAGACTATACAGCAAGGTGCAAATGACAGACGAAAAAAAACGCAGATATAGACTACTGAGTGTGTTTTTATAGCTCCATGGATTTACTCGATAGTGAGGAAAAGAAATCAGAAAGGGAAACAGAGGAAATGTTTTTTGATGCAGACATTAAAATATATTTATACTCTCCACTGACTTCAATACACGTACCATGGAACATACTACAAAAGAATCATCTTGTATTTTGTGATTAAAAATAGATATTGTGTTAGGAAGGAGTATAATTTAATGTAAAGAACTTTATTTGGCAGTAATTTCAGATGATGAGTATCTGATTTTACCTTGGGTAAATATCACGGCTCTTTGTTAGTGAAGCAGTAACTGATCTCCTTGCCATTACACAGCGAATAGCATCCCTGAACCACCTCCGACACGCAGCCCCTGCCCGGCCGGCTACACGTCATGGTATAAGAACTGCTACAAGTTGGTGGAGGAACAGAAGACATGGGAGGAAGCGCAGGCTCTCTGCGTACAGGAAAAAGGCAACCTAGCCAGCATCGACCACAGCTACGAACAGGCGTTTGTCGCTGGTGCAGTTCTGCAGGGAAAATCAGATGCCTGGATTGGACTTCGGCGTAATGTAAAAATACTCGGATATCTTTATTCTATTCCCTGAATTAACAAGTGTTATGGTGGCGCATTTTACTTGGAAAACAACTTGTAACAACCAAGAAGGATGCAGATGCAGTGGCTATCATGCAGCATATTTAATATTCTCTCTATTTTATTCATAGGAAGACGGCTCATACCAATGGTCAGATAGCTGGCCGGTGTTCTTTACTCACTGGGGTCCTGGTGAACCAAGCAACCATAAGGATGAGGGTTGTGTGAGTATGAACAGCAATATGCATCTCCATGGAGTATGGAATGACACAGCATGCACCACTACCAAACACTTCATCTGCAAAATAACTTCAGGTACTGATTTTTTCATCTGTAATTATATGGTATTATACTGTTGAAAATGTAAATTGAGCAGTTTAACCAGATATAAATTACTTTTTTTAATATGTTGTAGTTAAATATGAACAGTACCAGTCAAAACTTTGAACACACTTGTCTGCAGAAAGGTTTATTTGTGCCATTCTATGCATTTTAGAATAACCATAACACCATAACAAATGGAAATCTGTACAGTCCAAAAAAGTATTAAGGAAAAAAAAGTTTATTTGTTTGTTTGTTTGTTTGTTTTTGGGGGGTCAGCTCCTCTGTTGGTTGAAACCCAGAAGGTTGCCGGTTAAAATCTTTGGGTCAGTGGAGTGATTCAGCCATTGGGACCCTTGAGCAAGACCCTTAACCCCAATTGCTCCAGGGACTGGCTGACCCTAGTGTCTCCCCTAGGCCAGTTTGATGAGGTGGCCTCCTGGGATGCTTGTCCAGCTGTACTGAAGAAGCGCCCACATATATCCTGAGCACTCACTGGCTGCTTTTCCTTCACTTCAAGAGTGAAGGAAACTCAAAAACTATTTCTGTCATTTAGGTCAGGTGGCCAGGTCATGTGACATAACACTATGACTCTCCTTTGTGGGTGGCTTGGCGTATCCAAAGCTCTGACTGGTACTGTATGTCTAACCTCAACTCCAGGACTGGGGATTTGAATCCTGCTTCCACTGCATGTGCTGTGTTTGTTCCCCTGTGTTGTACGGTTTCCTCCAGCAGTGCAAAGACATGCAGTGTGGTCTACAGGCCACTCCAAGTTACCCATAGTGTTTGTGTCCTTTTCTCCCAGGGAAAGGCTACAGGTTCCCCTTCAATTCTGCAGTTGAAATGCGGATGTATTTACAGTATACATATTAAAGAGATCAGTATTTCTTCATGGTGAACATCAACTTTCTATTTTCTACAGAAAAACCTCCCACAACTCCAGCTCCTGGTGATGGAAGATGTCGTCCTGAGTGGTGGCCCTATGGCCGCTACTGCTACTTTGTTTACAATGGAAAGCAGGGCTTTTCTTGGCCTGAGTCACGGCACTATTGTCAGCTGGCAAAGGCAGAGCTGACGTCCTTGCATAGTAGGGCAGAGGTAGAGTTCCTGAGGAACATGAACTACACCAAGTACCATAATGTTTGGATTGGACTGACAAGAGACAAATCTTGTACGTTCAGATATTTTTATTTGGTTACTGCTTCTTTACCAGGTGTAAAAGATTCTGTTCTATCATTTGTGCTGCTACTAAGAGTGTGTTACCAACATGATTGTCAGAATGGTCAACTATGTGGTGATTTAGAAGAGGGTTTGGTCTGTGGCTCTGAAGTCAAAAATGTCAACGTGGATTTATTTTTAGTTGGCTGGGCTTGGACAGACCTCTCATCTGTGGGGTTCCTGAACTGGGCGCCAGGAGAGCCTAATCTAGCCTTCCATCCTGGTGATGTGGGAACTGAAGATTGTGTGATGTATCCTGATGGGAAATGGAATGACAACAACTGCCTGCAGAAGAGAGGATTTGCCTGTCGTCACCGCCAGTGTAAAGATCCGGACATTTTTTTTTTTTTTAAGCTGTACTGATGCTGATTAAAATGCAAATGGATAAATTGATGTATATTTTTATATCATTTTAAAACATAAGGCCAATTACAGTTTTCAAAAGCCTGAGTGGGTACTAGTTTTATTCTGAAGTCACAATGACTAAGGAAAATGACATGTAGACTGCATGACATTTCACATCTGCTGCATAGGAAATTAGTGTTCTCTTCCCCCCCACAGTATAAAGTATTAGATAAGAATTACTTTAGCCCACCTGAAAATTAACCAGGTTGATGTGCATTAGCCTGCTGGAAAAATGGCACGTGAATTGTCATCTGGATTTTAACTTTCCCTTTCAACTTTCCAGCTTTTGTAAAATGGGTTTCTAAGTGTTATGCATATAAGCAACAGTACCAGGTATTCTGTGTATAACTGTATATTATTTCTTCTTAGACTATACAACAGATGACAATGGAATAGTTATTCCTACAGACTCTTCGGGATCAGGCAAGTTAATCTCTGTACTACATTACACATTATAATTATATCATGCACTATGGTTATGCATAATAAAATTTTGTATATCTATCATTATCCCACCCAATCATCCAGATGGAGCCATTGCAGGAGCCGTCATTGGTGCCCTGATTTTGATCGGCTTGATTTTTGGAATCATATACTATGTTTTTTATGTCCGAGGTGTTAAACTAAGTGTTCCAAGTTTTCCAACCATTTCACCAAAAAATACTGATGTGGTAGGTAGCATTCAGATCACAGCATACTTTAAATATACATTTTACTACTTGAAATAATATTTAACCTTTTGCTTTTTCTGTATAAATTTGCAGGTCAATTTTCCCAACCCTAATTTTGGAGGGACTTCCGAATCATGAGAGAGCGGCTGATATTTTCTGTACATTTAATGTTCCTGCCAAGATGTCAGCTTCTACCATATAAATTCGGAAATGTGATTTCCTTAGTTATTGGTAAATATAGTTGCACAAACATGTAAAAAAGATCCCCTAATCAATGCAACATTTCACAAATGTTTTCATACATTTTTTCTCAGTTTTATCTACAGCAAAAGTACATGTAACATTAAATTGGTTCATTGTAACGGAAAAACCATTAAAGATTTTCCATCTTGTATACTTGACACCTTCTCTGGCAGATTTTTGAAGAAGTATCCTCAGGCATATGTCTCAATTATCCAACATGGTGATTATATTAAACTATGTACTGCAAATATGTTTTGACAATGATACACAATTTAAAATTTGAATACAAAAAGTCATTTTACAAATTAAAATAGCTTCACAGGGTGGCATCTGTCCCCTTAATTTTATTGCTCCTTTGAGTATATTACATGGCAAATTATCAGTCACCAATTTTCACCCACAGTCATTCGTGGAGGAGTGAGACCGAGCTTAAAAAAAAAATCTCAATGTCAGCCAGTCTTTCTTTATAAATTCTTATACAATCCAGTTTAAACTATTTACATGTTCACAAAGTTCAGAAAACTACAATTCTGCACAACTAAACAGAGGACTACATGTTTTCAAAATATCTAAAAGGAATTTGCATAGAAGAAGAAATATGAAAAACAGCATTTTAAAGATCACATTTTATATAGTAAGTTATCCTCCTCAAAAACCCTGAAACAGCACGTAACAGAGTACAAAAAATATTTTAATACAAATACAGAATACTACCAAGTACCAAACAGGGTACATCTGTAGCTGTTTACTTCACTTGCCGCGTTGCCATTCTGCATACAGCTAATGAAGCAGGGGAATACTCTGCCTTGTCATTCTACAAGTTCAGAATAAAAAAAATAGTAAATCTGAAAGAAGTCAATAAAACTGACCAACCACCATGCCACAGTACCACTGTCCTCCTCCATACTACATAGCAAAGTTATGCAGTAAAAGTACGGATATCTAGAATCCCATTCTGTGCATCACTGCAGCTAAGTCACAATGTATTTTCTTGGGAAGATAATTTTCAGTAAGCCATTAAGGGCTTAATATTTCTTAAAAAAAAACACAACTGATCGGATACAATTAAAATTAAATACATTTTAAAAAGGACTATAAGATAGCCTTCGTTAAATAATATGTTGCAGAAACGAGAAATAATCATACTTGCTGCAGCTGGATCCGCTGTACAAGTTTCTTTGAAATATTAATGCTAACTTAGACATAGTATTGAAACTAATTGAAAAGATATGGGCACTTTCTATACAAATGATACTAGGAGAATAAAATTGCTGAAAATTGCATAAGAATTGCAGCAATGAATGCTTTGTAATAGTAAAGTCATGTCTCTTGACGGCACGAAAACACAAATTGGTAACAAACCTGATAATGTGCAGCAAACGGTCAGAATTTTGGACCCTTGAAATCATCTTAACTGCTTGACAAACAAATCAGCAAAAAATAAAATGTAGATGCACCACATATCAAAGCGAGTGTGTGCAAATAGGCACAACTGTGAAAGAGGAATGGCACTCGAAAGCAAAGTGGTCAGTTATGCCAACACAATTAACCAGCATGATTTAACTATCAACACCTCTCCAGTCTCACAATTAAGAGAGCTACACAGCACAGCAAATTTCAAATACAGACAACTTGTTTTAAAATGTATTTAGGATATAATTGGCAATTTCACTTATAAAATAAAAGGTATAGCAAAATGATTTTAGTAGTGCAATGTTCCAGTAATGCTTTTTGTGAGATGTCATGCTTAGTAATAGCATCCACTATCTTGTCTACTTGCACGTAGAATATACAGCTAGAAAAGGACAGCAGACACAAGTATATATTGCCCACTATGGAAATACCATGATAATACCATGAAAAAGCCCCATAATCATACATAAACATGCAGTGTGGCTGAAACTTTCAAATATATCCCCTAGACTTCTAGATTTCAAGCACTACCTAATGTTTTTCATGGGGTACATCTTTAAAGGAGAAGTTCTGGCTCATTGATATATACAGTCCATTCAGATTTTAACCCAAGGCACTCATTCATTTACCTAAATAAATGTCCGCTACCAAAAAGAAAAAAACAGCGAGACATCTGTGATTAAACTATGGTACCTAAACAATCAAGAACCAAGTAGTTGATGTCACATCAGAAGTTGGCGTCACATACAAATCACTCCCGTTTTATATCTAATACCTGGCATTCCATTATCACTGAGGTAGGAATATTTACGTAAAGACAAGGACTTCATGGTCACTCAAACGAATGGTGTGCAATTTCTACTTTATTGCAGTTCACTTTTTGATCAATCACTTGATAAAAAATGCATCTTTCCCAAGTGGATTTTCCGATGAGCAAGGTACACACTCATCACATCTGTCTACCTCTGGATCTAATATAAATGCTGACAATTCCATGGACCTAGCGTTTCCTGATCACTCGGTCTCAACAAGGAAAATCAAAACACTCATATTCCATTGGATAAGTTCTCCATAATCAGGTTTGGCATAAATTAAACACAGCAATTAAAAGTACCATAACAAAAGTCTCTATATTGGCTTCTCTTTGATTATGGGATGTTTATCCAATTAGTGATACATAATTTTTTTTCAAATTCATAATTCGTTTGGATTTAATGGTAACATAGTCCTCATCCCCCAATTTAGTCATACATTCATTACTAAAAACCACTTGAAAGGAGGGCAAATTTCAGGAACTGTTTTGCTGGGTTTAAACATTTTAATATAATCTCCAGTTTATCAAAATCGATCATCTTAAGAAAAATTATATTAATAGCGATAGACTATAAACAAGAATAAATAAACATGAAATAAATCATCATGCCTGGCAATAACGCAGGAAAATATTGGCACCCAAAAAAGCTTGAATGTGGGGGAGAAAGCCCCCCCCCCCCCTTATCGCACCCAGCGTTCCCCACTTTGGCATACGCTATGAGACGGCATATCTAAGTGGCTTCTGCATTGGGTATGTTTATCCTTTTTTTTTTTGAGGGGTGGGGGGAGATGGCAATATTGAAGAATCTCCAGCTCCTACATTTAACCCTCTAATAACAGAAGTATATCTAAAGAACTGGACTTGGCTGAAGACCATGTACATTTATCACTAGTGGTTGTTTTGCCATAACAGGTGTGATTTCAACAGCAGAGATTTGCTTAAGACTTCAAATTAGTCTTTTTGATAGTTACAGAGTGTCCCAGTACAACATTCATTGTGCAGGGAGATTATAGTGGAAAACTGTTGGGGGGGCAACACATGTATCAGAATGACTGTGTTCCTGATGTTGGGGGTGGCGAGAGAGGCTGATATACTAGCTGGTATTGAGCCTGAGCCAGTGCAGACCCTGCCGGGTGTGACGCACCAGCAGGCTCATGCTGGAGGTCATGGTCAGCGGGCCCAGGGCAGCATCCAGGTCCTCCAGCAAGCCTGACAAGGGAAGAAGGAAATGCTCAGGTGGTCAGTGTCAAACGGTGTGGGAGACATTCAATTTTTCACCTGTTTACCAGCACTGACAGTAAAAAGTAAAGTGCTGAATAAGTGTAAAAAGCCAAGTCAGAAAATATTTCAATAAGTTACAGGACTCTTCTTAGCTAAAGACATGTAGGTCAATGGTCTGTACGATACAAATTAGGACCAATATGTCTATGACCATTTTAAGAAGCTAGAAATTCCAATAATCAATAACACTAGCAAACAATTTATTGCTATACAAAATTTGAAGACGCTGCTACATTCACTTAAACGTTGCTCTACTGACTTAGGAGCTCAGAAGATGCAACACTGGAATTGGCAAATCTTTGCCTTTCGTTTTTTTTATTTTATTTATACACCCATATAAATAACCTACTTGTAAGAGCCAAAGAAAGAAATAAAAACATGAATTCCATTTAACAGATATATAAAAGCAAAACCTTACCACTGCCTCTCTTTGCCAGGGCCTCAGCCTGCTCCCAGGTGTCATGGGCATTGAGGAAGTGGGCTGTGATGTTAACATAGGAGGCTGCCACCTGCTGGACAACCTGGGGAATGGCAATAGTGCCAGGAGAACTGAAGTTCCCTGAACTGCCTGGAGATGGGGTTGGTGACATTGAAGGTGTGCCCATACTTCTGGTAGAAGAAGAAAAAAAAGTGTGAGAGAAAAGGTGAGAGAACCATATAAAGAGCATATAAAATACAGGCTGAGTATTCATCATGGCAAAGAGAAGTACACTTACTTAGAGATACAGGGTGAAGGGGCTTTTGCAAATTTTGAAGAACTCTGCAGGTACAGAGAAAAAACATTGTCAATCTTTCTCATGTACCAAGAATCAGTCAGGCTAATATATCGAAGCTGCTTCTTTAGCATGTTTGACTGCTCATGCTCCAGTTACATCCTCACATCAGTGTAAAGCATTGCGGCCAGCCTGCAGATCATTAACACAGATATGAAATAGAATCCCATCCACAGTGTAAGAGTCAGACACACTCTAGGATTTACCTACCGTCTGCAATATGCATTAATTACGATTCATAAAAATATGCAGAAATTACTACTTTATCCACACATTTGTCATCTATTTCTGATGAACGACACAGAACTACAACTGAACGAACAACTATGCAGTTCACAATAATGCAACTATAATACTACCTCATGGTTTCAAACTCTACATGAGATATTTTTCGTACTTTAGATTTTTCTCCACTTATACTAGATTATAAGCACTTAAAGTAAGCATATCATCATGTAGTCCACAATACCTAACTCAAAACATTAGCACATACCTGTCAAAAAAGTGTATATAGATATCATTAAATTATTTTTTATAGTCAATCACGTTTATTGTTTTCCAAATTAGGTGATAATTATTCAACGATGAACAACTCAAATTTCAAGTAATGTTTTGCATAAAAGCAGGCAAACAAACTCAGGAAAGCAGTGAACTCTTAACAATAACCAAGGAAAATTAAATTATGAGGAGCTACCGACTAGCTTTCCGTCATTGATACCTCTACTACCCTCTCATGGGATGATCTATTTGCTTACACTCTAAATGTCCACAATTTTCAATACATTATTAAATTAGTACAAAGTATATTATAAAGTACTGTTCTGCACTTGTAGGGCATGAACCAACCTTAAAATGTTCTGTAAGAGTTCTTGAGTATTTGAGTGCCGTGTCCCGCTTGTGTCGAAACATGGCCATCTGCAGGAGTGACTGACATCGCAAACTGAGGACAGAAACAACATTACTACCTTACAACTTGGTTTTCCAAAATGAACAACTTTATCTGCTTTGGAGTGTTAATTCACAGAGCGTCAACACTGCAAACTGTAATGCCACCAAAAATTGTGTGTACTAGCCTAGAATGTTATTTTTTGTGATTTTTCTATGATACGCACCATAAAATTGTAAATTCTCTTTCTGAGGCAGGGCCAGCTGGATCTAAACAGTTCCTCAGCTTCAGTATAAATCTGCAAAAAAAAAAAAGAAAAAAAAATCCCCATTGTGAATTTGTTGTTTATACAAAATAATATAAAACAGAGAATGATACAAAACAGATTTGATAACCAGTAGTTTAGAGTCGACCCAGACTACCAAATGTCTTTACTTATAAATCGCCAAAACCATGGCCTTAAACACATGCAGTGATAAAGAATTATAAGCATGGCTATAAATATATATAAAAAGGTATATCACATTAGAGTGATGTGTATTATGCATTATGGAGCTCTCATCTATAATGCACTATAGATACTTTCATAATGAAGAACAAAGCAGTACCCTTAATATTGATGCCTTATAATGGTCAGCATCAGTATTAAGGATACAGCTTTGTACTGCATTATTAAAGTATCTATAGTGTATTGTCGATGAGAGCTTCATAAGGCCGTCAAAATGCATAATAATATGGCTATAATGTGTTGTCCCTTTTTATAAATATTTCCAGCTATGTTTATAATGCTTTATGAATGCATTAAAATGCATTATGCATGTGTTTATAAATTGCTAAAAATGTGGCCTTAAGTATAACCAAATGTAGTAATTTTAGAAAACCTCTATATAACTGATGGCATTTGTGGAGGGGGCACTTTTTTATTGCTACTGTACAGATCAAAAGCCTGACAGCCATATACATCCAGATCTCCTAACTGCCACCTGCCCAGTGTGGTTTAAGGTACAGATGAAGAGGGGAGCATATCAAGCAGAGGTAACATAGGGACACAGGGGTACATGGGAAGTCAGAGAGCAGAGTCCCTAGCATGTGGGATTATGGCCGAGTACTGAAACAAATACAGCGGATCTCTGCGAGCAAACCTGTCCTGCATCTGTTAATACAGAAGTGATAAGGCTGCTAGGTGTCCTCCCTGCCAATACAGGAGTCCATGTAAGTGACATTTCTCACCCTGCCTCTGATACGGAATTACCACTGACCGCCTACCACTGGTTCACATTATACAGACACCTGCTTTTCATGTCTCATCAGAGAATGATCAGAGTGCCTTGTGAGCAGTAAAGTGCACACAGTTCACTTCTTGTTCACTTCAGAGTCAATACCGGTAAATCTCAACAGCATGATAATTCGATTTGTTTTTTTGTCTTTTCAAAAACAAACTCAGTGGTGCAACTGAACTTCAGCTTTATTAACATTTTATGTGTTGTACATGAACAAAACATTATGCAGCACACAGGAGGAGGATACCAAAAGGGAATTTCTCCATATCTGCACCATTTAGTTTAAGTGCAGAATTACATGGAAAAGCACATCTTACAGAGGCAAAGGGAAGATCCTTCATGGAAGCTTTCATGTGCATAGATCTGATCCAGTACAGGATGACGTCTTGAAAACAGAAGGAAGAAGGAAGAACTCTAGGCTGAAAGTTTACTTCCTACCTGATCAAGTCCACAGTCTCTGAGAACATGGTATATGCAGACTTCGGGGTCTGGGGATCCGTTTCCATGGCAATTCCACTTTCAACAAAGGACATGGCTGCATCCAAATAGTTGAAAGCTTTTCCAACCTTGTCCATCTTAATGGTGGGGCGGGGGAGGGTGACAAAGAGCACTGAGTTTCACATGGTCACATGTCACTGGGCTCCTCCCAGCGAGGTAACATACCGTAGCGTCCGCTTTGTGCTTTAGCTTCTTAGCTTCCTTCATGTGATACTCGACTGGGTACTGCCTGCAATGGAGAGGAAACCAGACACTGCATAACCACAAGCCAACAGGATCAGGCAGCTAAAACAAACACTGCACTGTTCTGAATCATAAGCTGCAGTCGTGATATTAGAAACTTTAACAAAGCACACGGGTCCTACCTGTCGTGAAACTTCAGTAAGGGCCGACGTGGGAGAGGCATTCTTGCTGGCTGGGCTGTCACTGGACAATTCAAGCTGTTCTCTGTGACTTTCTGTCAATGACATACTAATAGTCACATTAAAATTGTCATGTTAATTAGAGGTGGGCCAAATCATATCCACAATAATACCTGTAAAAACTTTTTTTCTCAGGGAAAAAAAAAAATATATATCATATATAATATACTAATTTCATGCCGCAAACACGTCACACCATTACGTAATGGATTACGCTCACGTGAGGTGCAAAGTTTTTAAAGTTGTGATGGTGAAGGAAAACATGGCTGGAAGCAGTACTGCTGAAGAATTAATTACCAAAAGAGCAACTACTTGAGTGGTGTGGAATTATTTTGGATACAAACAAGCAGATACAGAACAGACAATGGTAATATGCAAGGAGTGTGGGAAGCCTGTAAAATCAAAATAGGGAAATACATCTAACTTATTTCACATCTCAATCATCAGCACCCGAGTCTATACCAGGATCGTCTGAAAGCACAGGAGCTAATGCTACGAAACCGAAACAGTAAGGTGGTTCAGCATGGCATCACAGAGTCTCTCGCCAGTTGTAGTCCGTATGAAAGAGACATGTATGAAGAATACTGTGAAAAGGTACAAGCCTCACTGTCATCTGTGGATTACTATGCATCGACCATGGATTTATGGTCAAGTAGGACAACAGAGCCTTACCTTAGTCTGACTGTGCACTACAACAGCGACTAGGAGCTGCGCAGGATCACACAGGTGAAAATATAGTGACGGGCTTAAAGGACTTTCTCCAGTTTTGGCATTTCGACAAAGAAAACCTTGTGTGTGTGACAACGGAGACTCTCAGACTTAACTAGATGCGACTATCCTGCTTTGGGCATCGTCTCCATATTCCCATTGGTTTCCTTTATTAATTCCACAATTACGTAGGTCATTAGACGTTAAAGTAAGCACAAGTATCTGAATCATCACATAATGCTAACTACTTCCTATAGCAGGGGTGGGGAACCTGTTCCATGGAGGGCTGGTGTGGGTGCAGGTTTTTGGGATGACCTCTCAAATCAGCCAATCCCAGTGGGTCTCCACGATTAGAGTTGAGAACCACTTTTATATTATTGGCTGATGGAGAGGCCATCCCAAAAACTCACACCCACACCGGCCCTCCATGGAACAGGTTCCCCAACCCTGTTCTATAGGATGATATACAAATACCACAGCTATACCGTACGTCAGGGAAATACTGATAGTCACAGAAATATTGCAGATTGTGCAGAGATTAATTAGCATGTCCTTGACAACAATGCTACTATTAATTGCATATTGATGCATCACTAAGATTACAGAAAATATTACAGAAATGTTAGTACTTTCTCACTAGGCAAGCACATGACCTGATTATGCCTAGCACTCCAAATGCTTAAAATGTAAACATGTAAAAAATTCTGCAGAGAGTTAAGGAATAAAAGTGAAATGTATAAATTATATATTTGTGTGTGCTAGGATATAAAAACTATGATTTGAAACTGTTTCTCTCCCACCCTCCCTCCCCCTCTCTGCAGAGAGAAGTATGAAAAATCCCAGGATTGACAGAGCAGCGACAGTTTGCAAAAATATTGTGAGTTCTTTCTCTAACAGTTGGAAGAAGCAGCAGGCACTGTTAGAGGCTCAAAAAAGGGAGGGCTCAACGCAAGCTCATCCCAGAAACTCCCACGAGATGGGGGTCAAGACAGAAAATGATCCAGCGGGTGTTGAAGCAAGAAAAGCCTGTCACCCTAGTCTTAGCTGCTGACCGGTCAACAAGGCACCTGGTCCCCACATTGTAATGTACAGGTACTCGATTCTGTGAGCAAAGCCCTGGGTCCTCTGAGTTCACTGATGCTCTGTCTGCTGAGGACTACGTTATTGTCTCATGCTTGAAACCTGTCCTTCAGCTGTTCAACAGTAACATTCTTCTTGTGAAGGAGTTCAACACAGACTAAGTCCATAAAAAACTCAATACTGGAGTACTTGAACAGCAAGTATGAAGAAGACCCAGTGGTTGTGGAAGTAATACATTTGGTAACCAAGCTTGACCCTCGGTTCCACATTCGGTACATGGACCTTGGAAAAAAGCCAGTTGGTCAAAGACAGAGCAGTTAGCGAGATGGAATCATTCCTGCCAGGGTCAGTAGAAGCTGAAAAACCACCACAAGCTTCAGGATCAGCTGAAGACACCCCAGGCCCAATTTATACGAAGGTGCCAAAGAAGAACCCTGGAAGCTTTTTCAAGAGGGCGGCAGCAAGTGAGAGAGTAGGACCAGGACCATCTCCAAGAGAGAGAATTCAGGCAGGGTTAAACAATTACTTGAATTGTCCACCAGCAGATACTGAGAGTGATCCCCTCAAATGGTGGAAAGTGCACGAGGTTAACTTTCCTCATGTCAGCCGTTTGGCCAAAAAGTACCTGTGCATCCAAGCCACTAGTGCAGCGAAAGGTTGTTCAGCACAGGAGGGAACATTGTCACCTGTCATAGGTCTACACTGAAACCTGCTTCAGTGAATAGGCTTGTGTTCTAGAATAAGAATCTGAGACTGTAATAACTGGTGATGACCCGCTAAATGGCTATGTTCTGCCTCTGACTGGCAGCCTTTTCAGGCAGCATTTCAATTGAAGTTTCAGCATTTGTTGCAAGTTTTGGAAGTTATACCTCATTTAAAGACATTTTTTGTTGATTGTTACTCAAATCGTTTGAGCACAAATGTATTTTCATTTCATTTTATCTTTCGTAAACCACTTTATATTTTGTGGTGGATTTTGTTATACTATTTATGTTTAATAGACTTTTTCAATCCAAAGAACATAGTGAGAATTTCTCTTTACTACAATATATTGCACTAAAACTAACCTGCACAATATATTTTTTACAGAAAATAAGTTTTCCTGAATATTTTAAGGTAACCTGTCATGTTTATGCTGTCAAATGTTTAAAAAGCATTTTTTCTGCATTTATTTATATTGTCAAATTTATTGTTATCGTTAGAATACTCTGAAATATCGTGATATTATGTTTGGGCCATATCACCCACCCCTAATGCTAATGTCAGGATAACTAAGTATGTAATTATTAATATCCAACTTATGTCTTTATTTAAAAATCAGATATGTATATTTTATATGCTTATCTACTCTTACTTAGTTTTTGTTTGTTGCAGCATTCGGTGGACTTAACAGAATAAGTGTTGCACTATGCATTGCGTATATGACTGCAATTACTGATTTAAATTCCGAATGTGAAGTTCAGTAAATTTTCACTCGCTAAATCAGGTTCTTTTGACTTGCTGCTGTTATCCTCTCACTCAAATCGATTGAATGTTTCAAACTCTAATTTAAAATGCTTTTTTACCTATTGTACACACCGCTGTCAAATTATAAATGACGTTTTATGTCAATACATTGCAGTAAGGGTTTATAAGACTTCGACTTTACTCACAATCAAACATAGCATCAGGCTGCTGAGATAAACATACACCACCCCCAAGGTCACTTTCTTCCTTTGAACATGTGAAGAATAGGGTTTTTTTTTTCCTCAATATTTAAGTTTTACAGTTTAAGTCATAACCCTATGAGTACGGAAAAACATGAAGTAAAGGGACTCTAAAGGGCAGCTTCTCTGAAGTTTTATTTTTCCGAAAGAAAACCTGTTCCCTGTTTAAGACATCTCTACCTCTAACTTCTGAATGGAAAACAACACAAAGAACCCCAAAATCCCAGTAACATGCTTCTATGCCAAAATCACTGAATACTGTGGATGGTAGATGCATCAGATCCTCGCAGCCAGAGCAGGAGAGCGCCTGGAGCACACACCTTGCTGTGCTTGTTCTGCTCTGCATCTACGTTCTTCTCTTTCTTCTTCTTGTGCTTGGCTGGAGGCTGGCTGCTTTCCTGGGGCACAGCTCCTCCACCCAGGCCACCGCTTCCCCGCTTGCCCTTTGGCTCTTCTTTGAGGTCTTGAGGAGCAGCTTCTACGAGGGCCGGCTTCCCTTTTTTCACTTTCTTCTTCTTCTCCTGCTCCACACTCTTGGGCACTCTGTTGACAATGAGATAAGCTTAAGTTCAAGTGGAGGAACACACAGGTGGTAGTTACTTTTTTTCTTTCATATTTTGGTGTACGGAGTGTTTTAATGAGGACAATTCAGCAGGATTAAAAAGTTGCAGGAAAAAAACTCCAAAAAACTCAATAGAACTCCTCTATGACATCAAATGCAGACACGGTTAATAAGAAAACCAGGGGGTGTTACAGAGTCAGGGAGGATGATAAACTAAGAGGAGTGGATCTTTGATTACTTACTTGGTTGAATTTGCGGTATGACCTGACGAAAGCGGCTTGACTTCATCAAGTTTATGTTTTTTTCTTGGAAGAATTTCTTCATGCTTTTCCGCCTGCAAGAGAGCACCGCCAAATTCATTTCTGGTCGCCTCAAAATTAAAAATATTAACACTTGCATTTACCATGAGTTGAATACTTTAAAAAAAAAAAAATGCTTCTCAAATACTCAAACACAAACTATTAGTGCTGAATACGTGATGCACCCATGAAAATGGTGGGAGTTCCGTGAAACAATGGGATGTCACTAAATTGTGTGCACATTAGTGCTCTTGGCAGCATCCAAAGCCGAGGTACATGTGATACACAAACTCGCAGCTAGGAAAGGTGACCTGCAACCAGATTTGTCATGCTATGGATTACATTGAGCGTGTATGTAGTCTGATGGGATATGGTTTGTAACAGTTTTATGTAGTGATAAATTATGATGCTTGAGTAGTGATCAGTACAACATAAGCCAACCCACTGGTCTCTTTTTGGATTCTTTGCAAGGAATCCCATCAGCTTCTCTCTTCTTTGTCTTCTGCTTTTTCTTTTTTGGCACAGGAGTTTTGGCTGGCTCACTGGGGGAGTTAGGGACCAAAAAGGCCCCTGGTCGGGGGACCCGAGAGAGCCGACTGAGCTCAATCTTCACTATCAAAGAACAAAGGGAGCCCTGGGAGTCCTTTTGCAGGAGTGCCTGCTCGCCCTCTCCTGGAGGGTGACGGCTCTCCGATTTCTTTCGCTCCTTCTGAACTTTCCCCAAGCTCGGACCGTTTGAACGCACTGGTAGAGTTTGCTCTAGGCTTGGCGGTCTGCCTGTGTTCACCTCCATCTTTCCTTCCGGTTTTAAAATTGCCTTTGGGATGGACTGTTTCACCTTTTTTTTTGAGCTGTGTTTATCGGCCTTCTTGCGATCTGTTGTAGGTTGAGACTTCTCAGGTATGCTCTTCTTTTTGACCTTTCGTCTATCTGTGTGAGCCTCACTCTTGTCACGCCGAGGTACTTCCACCCTTGGCTGTGCATGGACGACCTCAGGACATAGGGCTTTGTTTGCCTTTGATGGGTGCTTAATCCCCACAGTCTTTCGCTGATTTTCAGCTTGTACAGGGGATTTTGGGGGACTAGGTTGACAGGCCAAGGTCTCCTGAACCACCTCGTCATCGTTTTTGATGTACTCAGCATGCACAGTAGTAGTCTGGGAAATGCAGTCATTCTGGCAGTTATCTTCCTCTTGCTGCTTACTGATCACCGGGCTGAAGCTCTGCGATTGACCAGCCAGGCTCTCTGCAGCTGAATTTTGCTGACTGACTTTGACCAACCAGTTGTCCAACTGCCATTTATTTGCAACAGATGAACCATCCTGTAACGAAAACAAACATCCATATTCAAATGACAAAATGGTGATATGTTTGCAAACAATTTGTCAAAGCAAAGTGACAACCATGCAACTGTCCCACTGCTTCTGAACCGAAGACCAGGTGTGATACGGATGTGGTTGTTTAAATACCAGAAATATCAAGAGGGCAAGCAGGGGAATCTGACCTGTACCTTGGATACAGATGGGGTGTTGCGCTTCAGGTGGGGGACTTCCTCCTTGTCGCTCTCACTACTGTCACTGTCTGACTCAGACCCTGAAGAGCTTTCAGAATCAGTCGAGTTGGAGGATTCACCACCACTGGAATGTGTCAACACCACACTGCCCTTGGTGACCCTGGACAGGGGTGACGTTTTAGTGTTAAGACGAGGTTCAACTGGGAAACTTTTCAAGAAGATGGCATGTTTTTGTCTGTAACATACACCAAATATACCTACACATAGACCTTGACTAGCTGACGAAGATTCCACCATAAGCTCACCAAGTCTAATGTATCAACATAATCAGTTATGTGGCACTAGAGATTTTGCCAAAATTTGCCGATGCATACAACAATAACCAGCTAAGCTTTGAGCGACTTGCGGAGTGCAGTGGTATCTCAGTACTCGAACTTAATCCGTTCAGAACTCCGGATTGAATCCTAAAAAGTTTGAGTTCTGATCGAATGTTTCCCATAAGAAATAATGGAAAACCAATTAATTGGTTCCTGGTCCCCAAAAAATTACCCGAAATATTTTTTTAAGCATTTAAACACAAAAACGAACCCCATAAAACAAGAGCATATACTGTACTAAACACATCTAAGCACATTTATCAAAACAGTAAAGTAAGAAAATAAATGTATCCAAACAATGTGTAAAGTGTCCCAATTGTCCACTCCTTTGCCACGCCCCCTTGTTAACCCCATGTGGAATCTCCGTGTGAGCAGCTGTTTCAGGTTATTATAATATTATACACTTAATATTATAATTAAATATATTAATGGTTGATTATTATTAAAATAATAAATCTTTTAAAATGTATTTTATTATATAATGATTACTGTCTGTCATTGTTTAAATGTATTTTTACTGTCTAAATACACTCATCTAAAGCATTATTAGGAACACCATACTAATACGGTGTTTGACCCCCTTTCGCCTTCAGAACTGCCTCAATTCTACGTGGCATTGATTCAACAAGGTGCTGAAAGCATTC
>JAABNY020000119.1:18972879-18989036 GCA_015164015.2 Brevimyrus niger
CCATGTGATTGGTTGATTAGATAATTGCATTAATGAGAAACTGAACAGGTGTTCCTAATAATCCTTTAGGTGTATATGTATTCAGTTAGTGTAAACATGCACAATGCTATCACAGCAAATGCGAGGTTGAGACTGAAGTGTTATCTTCGTTTCCGCTGAGAGACGTGCAACGTGACTCATTTCCCTGCACATACAAAGTTACTTTAGGTTGGCTTGACTTCTGAGATCCAGATAGAGTCCTAGGTAATTTTTTTTCAAACTGGTTAGTTCGACTTTTAAGAAATTCGAGTTGTAATGAGTTTGAGAACTGAGGTACCACTGTATTTCTTTTTTTGGGGGGGAAGGGGGGGGGCAGTGGTGAAACTTTGGTAAAGTTTGCTGGTGCAGTGGAAAATGGTGGAAAATGAAAGGTCAGTTTGTGGGCCAGATTTTACAATGAATTATGAAGATGGTATGGGCTGATACTTCTGATGCAATCATCACTGTTATTTCAGGAAATGTGTCTATAGTTCTGGTGCTGCTAACTTTAAATACTGATAAAACTTAAACATCACCCAATATTAACACATCGGACTAATACTGATATTTAGATTTTTTACAAATATGAGCTCCTAGCAATATATTGTGAGCTATGTTAAACTGATCTTTGTGCTAATGTTGGGCAGCTAAGCAGATAAAATCTAAAAATATACTCAAACTACACTAGTTTGTTATATCACCGGTGCTACATTAACTTGAAATCGGATCTGACTTTCTGCTGAGATCCAGCTGAAGCTGCCCCGGTTTTTATCTCCAAAGTGGCATGACATTTTGTGGAATTGTACTGCTTTTACCATCAACCCCCTATTCCTGAACATGAATAGATTATTTATATTTAATATATTATTAATATTATTATTATTTATATTTAATATTTAATGCAAGTCAATTTCTAATTCAGTTTGTCAGTTTTTATTTTATAATGCTATAAAGCGATGAGTAGCCAATTAAAAATATCTATAATCTATATAAACAATGTCAGGGCTATTCCTGAATGCATTCATCAATTCCAATCAAAATTAGAAAGTGGAACTGGACTTGGGATTTGAAAAAACTATGAGAAAGAGAATTGGAATTGCATTGGAATTTCAGGGAGATTTAAACTCCAACTCCAGCTCCATTTCCTGGCTGCATTGGTGATAGTAGAGTGGGAGATTTGTACAGGGTAAAAGGGGTCTTGAAGAAGGAAAACTATCACTCCATAACGCCATGCATTAGCCTGTAGACAGCGCTTAATTGGAGCCAGTTTCATCCTACAACAGGACAACGACCCAAACACAGCTCCAAACTGTGCAAGAACTATTGAGGGAAGAAGCATTCAGCTGGTATTCTGCGTATAACGGAATGACCAGCACAGTCACTGGAACTCAACTCTACGGAGCTGTTATGGGAGCAGCTGGACCAAATGGCACGTAAGAAGTGCCCATCAAGCCAATCACACCTGTGGGAGATGCTTCAGGAAGCACGGGGTGAAATCTCATCAGATTATCTCAACAAACTAACATCTAGAATGCCCAAGATCTACAAGGCTGAAATTGCTGCAAATGGAGGACACTTTGACAAAAGCAAAGTTAAAGAACATTAACAATTATTATAATTTTAATTATTTTAACATTAACAATAATTTTTATTAAAAAAATGTTTATTTCTATGTCAATAAATATTTACAATTTATTGAGCTATATTTCCCACTCAAACTCATTTGTTTTCAAGGAAAACGGACATTTCTAAATGACCCGAAACTTTTGAACAGTGAATTAATTTTTTTGCAGCCTACATGTTAGCTACATCTTCAGGACAACAACATCTAAGGCATGTTTTATATATGAATTTTCACAAAATAACTTAAACAACTTACTATTATGAACCACAAGACTATTACTTATTACTGAGTGGAATTTTAACTATTAAAACTGAACTGCATTCATCTGCACTAATTTGTTTGCATTTATTACCCAGCAATGTTTTCATACTGTATGAATGATCAGGGTTGACAGAACAGTGTTAAGGGCACTGAAATCAACATCCTAGCTTAAGATGCATTTTACAGTCAGATCGCATTATGGGTACTGGGGCATGTCTTGCTTCTGCTGGATTTTAAGCTTTGTTGTAATAAGATTATCCCATGTTAGGGAGTTAAAAAAAAAAAAAATCAAAATAAACAAGTAATGCGATGTCTTTTTGCCTTTCCATTTTGTACATCACAAAAATATGGAAGGCCAGAAATTTCCACTGATCTATCGTAATAAGGGAACTAAATATTTTGACAATGACCACTGGCCTTAATCCTACAGTATTGCATAGCGAAAGTAGAGCGAATTTACAACCTGCTAAGCACACACAGAATACAAGGTATTACAGAAGTACTGTAATATTATGTTTTGCAAAACAAAGTAAGACGTACCCGGTTAAAAATGCCAGACTGATTTAAGGTCACCATTAAGCAAACATCAAAGATCAGCCAATGAGAATAGAGAAGAACATCAACAGTGAGCAAGTAGGTTCTTCATTCACTCCATTCCCTTCTTCCAACAGTAAAGCCTTACATATCTGATAAAAGCAACGATCAGCTACAAACTAACATACATTTCTCTCTCTCTCTCTCTACAAGATACCAGATAATGATACATGGAAATTGCATATGGACATTAGACCACACTTAAATCCTAATGAGTACTTTCACTGTCCCATAAGATTAGTATGGTCTATTGTTTTGCCTTTTACCTGAACAGGACAGAACTTACATAAAAGTGAAACAAAAATGAAGAATGTTATACTTACAAAGATTCCTGATGACAGAGTGCTTTTGCAGATTCATATTGATCTTCTGAAAGGGGAGGTGTGCTGGTTATACTGGGCTGACAATGAGCTAAAGGCAGTGTATCTTAAAGAAACAATTGCGTAAAAATGACTAATTTTATGTTTGTACTTCAGTCAGTACAGTAGCCATCCATGGCAGACAGGATGTGGGGCAGATTAATGAAATCTTTACCATGAGAGCTAGAAGGTTACAGGGTTTCAGGTTCTCTAACATCCAACTGCAGTTAACTTTGAAACACGATTTCCTTTGATGTTAAATGCCCACAAGTGGGGTGGTGTGTCCTCCCTCTCCGCTGAAACGCAACACGAACTAACACCACTGCTCCGGCTGCTGTGTGGTGACAGAGCCGGCGAACAGCTAGTATTACCCAATAAACTTTCCCTTCAGAGGACTTTGTAGAAGTTCTCTCCCAGCACGGTTCCCCACAAAGCACTCTAATTACAAAACAAAGCCTTATACAAAGACTCTATATCATGTGTGTGTGTGTGTGTGTGTGTGTGTGTGTGTGTGTGTGTGTGTGTGTGTGTGTGTGTGTGTGTGTGTGTGTGTCACTTACTTTGTCCTGAAATCCCGCAGTTGACATTTTGTGATTCCTGCACATGGAAGAGAAATAATTTAATGTTGGCTTTTGCAAGCTGTACCTTGGACATTCAGTGTGCTATATAAATATAAAATATCAAGGACAAAGCAACGTTTCATTATCGGTTACCTTTTACGAATTAATGTCTCAATACTATCTGGGAAAATGTAACAAAATGAATGTACGATCCATAGAGACTCTAATACTGAATAAGTGGGTGAATGTGTTTCAATGTTAAAATTGTCTACAAAAGCTGCTCAGCCCTCATTGTGGACAACTGGGATTTTTCTGCACACTGCACATCTGACTGTGATAACTTGACAGATATCAAAGACAAAAAGTTATTCATATTAGTCCAGTGTATGGTCAAAATCAGGCTAAAACAGAAATCTTTCAAGACTGAGGTTACTGAGTTTGAGTGAACTTCCTGTTTGCTTTGCAAAGTTATTTATTCAAATATGATTGAAAGGTGTGACAAACTGGAACCAGTGTGATGCACTGAATTAAAAATAAATAACTATTTCATTATCAACTCTTAACATACTTTAAGAATCCTTTCTTGTTCTGAGCCATACCCCTGTTAAAGGGTAAAATGTTAAAAATGTTCTTCACTTCTGCATAATACACTGTATATCATGGAAACAAGAACATAAACATCTTAGATGTGTTATGGGATATTTTTATAACAAAAACAATACTGTGAATGAAAATCGTCCACAAGGTAATTTGATCCAGGAAAAGGGAAATGGAACTTTATGTGACATACATGTAAAAGGCAACTCAAGTAGAAACCCATCCATCCATCCATCCATCCATCCATCCGGGTATTGTGATAAATGGAGAAGCAGTCTCACCTTGGCCAGAGGGAATTTGGGAGGTTCGGGCATGCTAGGCGTATGAATAGCAGTAAGTGGAGGAGGCCACGTGTGGGTCATTTCCTAGGAACAACAAACTTAAAATCAGCGTGAAAGAACACAAGTCTGTGCCAAAGTCAAAAGTACTAACTCATTTGAATAATTCAAAGTACTCATTACAAAGCATTCTTTTAAATCACAAAGAATAACCTAAGTAAATAATTAGAATTTGATGAATGATAATACAGCACACTTACCCTAAGGATATCTTCAACACAGTGTACATCATTTGAGGTCTAAAGGGGAGGCAATTAAAACTATATGTGAGCTTAAGGAGTCATTGAGGATAAATGTAGAAACGCATTTCAGAGGGAATATATCCACAGTGGTAAAGAAAGACATGTTGTTCTTGGATGGTAATGATGAAAAACCACCGGCCAGACAGACACAAACAAGAAAACCTAGAGTGGGGGGGAAACACACCCCAGTACAGCACAAGGAAGGCCGAAGCTCAGTATGTGTTAAGGCTGGATACAGTCAAACCGGAGAAAAAATAAATACATGGATAAATGAATGAATAATGACAATAATTACTTAAATGAATACTAGAACTGGCAGGAACAAAGACAATACCACCAAACATGTACTTTGCATTACTGTTCACCTAAAGTTAAGCATGCAATCAAGCAGAAGACCCTGATAACATTTGGCTTTGCCACACCTACAGGACGGCGCAGATATTTTGCTGAAGGCGGCCTGCTGAAGCAGACCACGAAAGATGCCAGGAAAGACTCTGCTTGTTCAAGGGAGACTTTAATGATTTAATACTAAAAGTCTGGAAGCCTAGCGGAGAGTAAGATAGGTAGTGCACCAAGAATTTTCACCTGGCACAGCTTTTTTTCCAAGCTAATGCAATACTGTACACATTATGCATTTTCCACATTTAAGACATGTTTTGTGCAATTGCAAGGACCAAAAGTAGCATGCAGTTCTTAAACCCCTTCTGTATTACAGAAACAGAAAAAAGGACATAGATTCAGACACCGGTTGACTAATAACTGCTACAATTGAACAAAGACAGGTCTATTAATAAAATACAATCAAACATTAAAAACCAACAGAAAGCACTGCTGTTATAAGGCAGAGGTGAGCCTCTGACTATTAGCCTGCAATTAGCTAACAAGCCAGTAGATGGCAGTAATGAAACTTTAGCTAACATAGTTCTAGCCACCAAATCCATAAACAGTGTCATGATGCTAATTATGGTTTTACAGATTCACTTCAAGGGCATCGTTTGCACCATGTGTGATTTTGTAAATCATATGAAGTGACATTCTTTTTGATCACACTGTAACACATGAAATAGTTTTTGTGCACATTTATTTTTAGCACTTTTGCTCAAATAATTACTACCGTTTTAAAACATATTTCCCATTGACGGAACTTAGCAATTTTTTTTTTCTTAAAAAAAAAAAAACAAATGTTGTATTTCAGCCTTACACTGCAGTACTCTAAATAGTAAAACAGTACTTTAGAGGTTCTGGGAAATTATTACGATGAATAAAACTAATGATCTGTGCACTAAGATATGGAAGAAAGCAAACATAAGGGTGCCAACTTCATCACCACTATATATTATGAGGCACATTGGAATCTAACATTACAAGCAAAACATTTATGCAGAGTGATTTACTGCAGTAGACACCCATGTTAGGAATCTTCAGAGACACAGATAAAGGGGGCGTGAGTCACTGTACAGCAATCCAGTGCAGGATCAGGCAGCTCTCAGGAAGAATGCCCATCTATTGAGTTTCTGCTGTGTATTACACGTGTGCCAGGACTGTGAACAATAAGCAGCACATTCACTGAGGCGCAGCTGCTAGGCTTGGGCCCACAATGAGAATTTCACCAGACAGAGACAGCTACCAGAGAGCATTAGGCTAGCTTAAGTTACTGATTAAACACTTAAAAAAAAAAAAATTAACCAAAATGACCTAAAAATGATAAACATTACCACTTCAGGAGTCTCAAGTGACTGTTTTAAGGAAAACTGATTTTAATCAACACCGTACTGAGAAATTTTATTTGGTACCGTTTATACATTAACAGCTGTTTTTGATATTACTGGAACCTTACAAGCTCAATACTAAATATAAAAATCATTAAACTGAATTTAATATAACTGGTTTGGTCTTGGCAACAGGTGCTTGACATGCCACTTGTCACGTCGTGCTTAATTCTGTCCAATTCTGTTTACCTTAAAGCAAAAGATTAAGAATCCCCATAGGATAAAGATTAGATATACAGACCCTTTCCAAAAAATTTAAATAAGTTTATTTCCATAATACCATTGAAAATGTTAAACGTTCATAGATTATAGATTCAGGGCCCACAACTTAAACGATTTCAAGTACTTAGTTGTTTATTTGTACATAATTTGGGCTTCCAGCTCATAAAACCCACGAAAACAGGAATTCAAAAAATTCGAATACTGTGAAGACATCACCATTTACTTCTCAGTTTTTTCAGAAAAAAAGAAAGAAATTAGGATCACATCAAATCAATCAAAATATGGTACTTTCAAAACGATATGTCAATCTTCAATACTTGGTTGGGAATCCCTTTGCCGTGGCATTGAGGCGATCAGCCTGTGTTATTGCCTGGGACTTATGGAAGCCCAGATTTCCTTGATGCTTGCTCAGCTCTTTGTTTTTGGGTCTGGTGGACCTCATTTTCCTCTTGATAATATCCCATAGATTCTCAGTGGGGTTCCGGTCTGGCGACTTAGCTGGCCAGTCAAGCACTGTGATGGCATGGCCATCAAACCAGGTTTTGGTGCTTCTGGCAGTATGGGCAGGGGCAGGTCCTGCTGGAAGATGAAATCTGCATCTCCATACAGAGATCAAACCACTTCTGAGCCTGAGCCAATGTCGGAAGCATCTCAACTGGGCCAAGGGGAAGGAGGACTGGACTGTTGGTCAGTGGTCCAAGGTCCTCTTTTCCGATGAAAATAAAGTGTGCCTTTCATTCGGGAATCATGGTCCAAGGGTTTGGAGGAAGGAGGGTGAGGAACAGAATCTAAGCTGCTTGAGGTCTGTACAGTGGTAGCTCGGCTCTCGAACTTAATCCGCTCCAGACTCCGGATCAATCCTAAAAAGTTCGAGTCCTGATCAAATTTTTCCCATAAAAAATAATGGAAAAGCAATTGATTGGTTCCCGTCCCCCCAAAATTACACCTAAATGTGTTTTTTTTATTATTATTTTTAGCATTTAAACATAAAATGAACAGCATAAAACAAAAGCATTTTTTTAATGGCTTCCAAAACGATAAAGATCTTATCCCAACATTATCCCTGTCCTGTCCCGGGTGTCAACTCCTTCCGTGTGCCACGCCCCCTCGTTAACCTCATGTGGGATCCCCATGTGATCAGCTGTTCCTGGTTGTTGTCATTAGTCCTCTGTATTAAGTCCGGTTTCAGTTTGTTTCCCCACTCTGGTCATTGGGTGCATTGGACTTGCTTACAGCACTGGCTTAAAGCAATGCATTCTGATCCTGACGCAATGCATTACAGTGAGATGCATTGTGACCTCTCACCCGGCTGCTGAAACTGGAACCGCCTCTGTGACAACACACCTTTGCTCTTATTGGCTGAAGAGTTCAGTTACACGTAGGGCTGGGCGACTCTTTTCTCTAGATCTTTTTCGATTAATTAGAATTTACGTTTTTAGACGATTAAATTTTCTTAAATGGAGGTATCGCAATTTTTTAAATAAAAAATATTAGATACATTGGAATTACACCAATGGCAGAATAATTAAGAGGCAATATTGTCCAACCACGTGATGGCGTGCGTAATTAACCGCTCACTTGTGAGTAGAGCACACTATGAAGGAACAATAAGCTACAGAAATATCATAGGGATGGACATAATATAATTAAAACTTGTTTTGAACCATCTATCTGTAGTTTGATTTCGAGTAGGAGAGGGGAAAATCGATTAAAATTGAAAATCGGATTTACTGTGGAAAAAAATCTGAGATTTTATTTTTAGGCCATATCGCCCAGCTCTAGTTACACGCATGACATTTGTATCCCAGGCAGTTCCGATGTGTAATCTGCCATTTCTCCCGAATATCACGTAAAGCAGTGAGAACTTGTTGTTCTCACACACACACACACACACACACACACATATATATATATATATACATTATACAGGTAAATGCCTATTTGTCCAGGAAAGCACCACAATTAGAATGAAACATAAAACGTTCATGAACATTTCTGTTCAGTTCAGCAGTTCTGTAGAAAAAGCCCTCACCCATCAGTGAAAAAAACAGCTCCCCTAGTCCAACTTAGGAGAGCTATTTTTCACTCCCCTGACTTTTTCCCCCCTTAAAGCACTGCATAGATCACATTTAAGGATCAAATTGTCCCCAAAGTGTAGTAAAACCTGACATTTCCCTTTTGGGGACATCTTTTGAGGTCTCCATTTGCATAACCTCCATTTAGTAAAAATCTGAGAATGCAATCAAAAAAGTAAAAAAGCCAAAAGTCTTGTATTTAGGTTGGTTACGTATGGTTAAGGATAGGGATGGGTAGGGGTTAAGGATGTCATGATTGGGATTAGGGTTTTTCCCCATAGAAATGAATGGACTGTCCCCATTTAGATAGGAAGACCAACTAAATTGTATGATCGCATGTCCTATGACATACTGAAATTCCAGCCTTTGTATGACCAATGCAATGAAACAAAGTGAAAACACTGTAACCAACCAAGATCAATCCATATGTGTGCAAGTTGTGGAAATACTGCTCTCAAGCTGTCACTGACTTCCAATCCCATTTTACATTTAAAGACTGGTTTGTCCTTACACCATGACCTTCCACTGGTGGTACAGAAGATTGATCGATGGGTGATTTGCCCTACGCTAACCAGTTTTCAAAAGTGTATACATGTACAGTCTGCCACAAGCAGTTCAAACGTAAAGAAACAATAAGCCTACCTCTTCTGAATGTGGAGAGATTTTCAGCTTTGGGAAGCCAGCTTTTGCGTTGGTCTTTAAGTCGGCCAAGTTGTCATAAGACTGTCTGTGAAACCCCTCTGGAGAAGGCTTGAGATCTGGAGACTCAAAGGGCACTTGATCCTGTCCATCCATGGGTCTGACGTAGGCCGTCGGCTTCTGAGGCATGACAAGATTGGGCTTGGAGGGTAATGGTGGAGGGAAGGTTTGGGTTGGAAGCAATGCTATCTCATTGAGCTGAGAAGGAATGTCCTTTTGTGTCTCCAGGTTGGACTCTTTCTTACAGCTGGCATACCTGCACTGTCTCACAGTCACTGGGTTGGCAGGCGGCGAGTCCTTTCCATCGGTATCCTGTGACTCAGAATCACTTGTACCACTGGAATGCAATGGAGACAAGGGTTCTGCTGGAGGGGACAGGGCGGGCAGCCCAGCTGGAAGGCTGGCATATTCTTGGAGCCCCGACCACCCCTCACTGAGAAGGGGGTCAGGGCTGCTTTGCCTAGGAACTTGGGACAATGAACTGCAGCTGGAAGAAAGATGGCTGTACTCTAGGGCGGAAAGTGTCTTATGAGGCTTGGAAGTACTTCTGCTTGGTGTCTCAGCTTGGGAGACCCTACACTGAGGGTTTGGGGGAGGTTGTGTTTTGCCCATGTTGCTGGAAGGGTTGCACAAAGCTGGGGTCTGAAGGTCTTTTGATGGATTGAATACATTCAGGTGAGAGTCGCTCCCCACAAGTTCTCTCACGTCTTCATAATTACCAAGCATCCTCTGAATGCGGCTGGACAGCTCATCTCCTTTGTTGGTCTGGAAACAAGAAGAATTTAAAACATGAGAAGCTGTCATATACATGAGATAGTGGCATTTAAATATTAGAGAAGTCCAATGGGAGAACTCTACAAAAGTTTGTTTAGTGAAAAAGGCATATAAAAAACTCATACATATTCAGAGGGTTTTGAGATGGTTTTCATGCCTATAAATTAAAACAAAACATCTGACAAACATATCAATAAGCTATAACCAACCTATAAAACAAACATTCTACCGTATGCAATTCCAGGGAACACAAAAGTCAAATGAACATCAGATACAGGCATTTTATTCACTAGCACCAAAAGATCTTACTTGTAGATTTTCTGCATCCTTTAGTAAATAGGTAACAAACATGTGCAGTGATGCGCAAATTTGTGTTGTAGACATTTTAAAACATTGACCTATATTATGTTATATTTTAAAAAGAACCCTTCTCAACAATTAACTGAAAGCATCTCAATCAGAGGCAGAAACAAACAGTAAACTGCACAAACAGAAAGACAGAACAGAAAAGAGAAAAAAATCCTTCCACTGGAAAAGAAGGCAAAAACTGAGGGCCTCTTCAGCATGACCCAATAATTCAGACTTATGCAGACCACATGGCCGTGTAAGAACATGCTAAACATGGAAAATCGTTGACAGTTTCAGTATAGAGGCTATAGGTTTGCCAAGAGCAGGGCCTGGTATTTTACTGCGCAAACATATCAAACATCAGTTAAGCAACACAGATTTTCTTTAGTTTTTTGCTCATTCACAACACAATCAGTTTTCTACGATGCATGATACAGAGCCACAGTACAGTAGAGCTTTTGATAGAGAAATCCCCACATTAGAGCCAATGTAGCAAAGAAGCAGATAGTCAGACATCCTCCTTAAGCCAAATCATATTGACGCCTACCTGCACAAGAACATGCCTAGCTAGTAATCTTGTAAAACAGAACTGTAAAGAAGATTTTACATAATACCGAAGGCTTCTCAGGATGTATAAAATCAGATTATAACTGCAAAGTGTAAAGGCTGCCTCTACCAACAGGTCTACTGGCATATCGAGCATGATGGCCTCGCTTACTAGAGGCAGTACAGCCTCACTTACTAGAGGCAGTACAGCACAGCTAACAGGGGAAACCAGCCCATCATAAATAGAGCTTACAACCAACCTTAAAATTCCAGTTGTTTAGGATTTTGATTCACTGTATTGGAAAAAGTTAGTGCCGTAAGGATTTGTGTTTCAAATGTGGCAAGCAACTGTTTTGTTAAAGCTAAATGGAGCGTTCTGTGCATGATGGGAGACTTGCAAACATGAAACTGAATCGGGATCGTACAGCTGGCTACAATATAGACAACTACACAGTGCACCCTGTCATTAACAATAAAGGACCATCCATCTTCCAAAAGCTATTCTAATCAGTGTCACAGGGGGCCTGGACTCTATCCTAGGCGGCAGAAGGTATAAGGCTGGGGTACACACTGGATGGGATGCCAGTCCATCACAGAGCACACACACGCACATCCAATCATATAGCATGAGCAATTTAGAGACACCATTCAGTTCTACCGCACATCTTCGGACTGTGGGAAAACATGGCAATATCAGACTTTAAAATGTACTTAATGTAAATTGATTAAGACCTGGCCAAAGTGACCTAGGGCGGATCTGCAACCAAACAATAAGACCTACAGCAGCAGCACATCAGTGGCTCTGCATGTTACACAGAAAATGTATTTTCACATGCAGTAATATTACAGCCATCTTCATTTGTTTTGTTAAAATCAAAGTCTGTCTATTGGAGTTTTATTTTTTTACTTTATTAGGTTTTCACATGTCCTACCAAGTAGGGCCCCATTTTATCTCCAGAATCAGTTCAAGGGAAGACAAGTTGTGCATTTGGAGCAGGCTTGGGCGGCAGAATACCAAGTATTTTGGGTATACCACAGTATTTATAAATCTACAAAATTAGCCAAGTGGGGGAGAGGGGGGCATATTAAAATGTGTCGTATGTCAAACTTTATTATGCAGGAGCAATTTTTACGAATTCACACCTTTGGTTTTGAAAATGTATATATTGTGGTATGAAAAATGCGGCTGTATGTAAAATTTCATACCAGCCAAGTCTAGCTCTGTGCACCACGGTTGTACTGGGCAGTTATTTTTGTCATTCTCCTCTGACCTCGATCACCAGCAAGCTGTTTTTGTGCACATAACTGCCACAATTTTAACCATTTACCAGTCAAGATTACTAGATGTTTGTAAATATTTAATTACTGCAAATGGCTATGCTAGCTCAGAAACAGCTTTACAAATTTGTCAAGTTTGTTAATATATGATAAAAAAGCCATTTCAGTTTTGTTGACCACAAAAAATATAAATACATGCATTCCACAAAGCTCCAATTCTCTGGTTGATTTCATATCTACATATAAAACAAAGGCAAAAATACAGGCTATTTTTAGCTATTCCCAGTTTTCCAGTGAGTCTAATTAGCTGCATTTCCCTAATAACAGGCTGTCAGCAATTAGAGGTTCTGACTGGAGTGCTAAAGGGTGAGGTGCTTAGGCCCCAGGATCGGGGAGTCCCCTGGGTAGGCTCTTTGACAGGGGCTCCGTAAGGACTAATTAAAGCCAGACAGGTCTCTATACACAACAAGATGTTCATCTGACTCTGAAATTATACAAAACAGAACCAGATTTATGAGCAAAAGGTAAGAAGTATTGGCTTATTCCTTTTACAAATAAAGACATTCCTGGTAGATATGCCCATGTAACCATGGCACTAATCAGATACCAGGTTTAGCAACAATCCTTAATCTGATAATAGAAGAATTTCCCAACCATCTCTTCTATACCACCATTTTGATTCATCATCATAATTACTAGGCAAGTTTTCTGATTCTTATGCAAATATGGCTACAAGTCAGCAAGACTCAAAGCAAAATGCATTACGAATGCAACACCCAGATAAATACACGATATATAAAAAATATTAAATCATAATAATATTATTATAATGATATTAAACAAATTACTTTTGGCAATTATGCTCCAGAGAAAAATTTTATTATCCTAAAAGTAAACTGTAGTTTTGACAAGGATCAGCTTATTAATAAAAAATAAGAGTTTGACAATTCTTACAGCATGCTATAAGGAATGAGCAGCAGTGATTCTCACAAAAAAAAGAGAACAGGGAACAGTTTGATAAAACACTGTAGGAGACCATCAGCAGAGATCTAGGCAAGAAAGCACTTGCTCTTGCCATTCGATTAGGGGATAACGAAGTTGACTACGGCCTTTCATGACGCAGACAGGCCTGGATTTACCTTGTAGGGCTCCCCAAAGAGAGGTGTGTTCTCCAGGTAAGGCTCCTTCTCTGGCTGCACCTCCTGATTCCTGCGCTCTCGCTCTCTGATCCGCTGCAGATTTCTTTCTTCATTGTGCAAGCTGTGAAAAAGGGAGCACACCGACAAGTCAGCAGATCCTCTCATAAATTCCATAAATTCCACTTAGTTGTACCCCAATCCTCAACATCACACCCAATAATGTCGTATGTCAACCATGACAACTAGAGAAGGTCCATTTATGCTACTGCCACTCAATATTTCTTAAGCACTTTTGGACAACCACGTTGGTAAAAGCACTATAAAAAAGGCTAAGCTGAATTATGGGTGTGTCCTGAGGGAGTTAATATAATGAATTCAGCAGTTTCAGAAATGTTTTATTGTTTTTAACGCTATATGACTTCTAGCCTTTAGTAGTACAGACAATCCTTTACTTACAAACTTTTAGACATGCGGCCATTCAGAACGTAAACCGTTCATAAGTAGAGGAGCGTCCGTACATGAGCACAGACTCTATTTAGGAAACAGCAGAGAAACAGCCAGAGTAAGGCAGGATTTTCAATGTGTGAATTCACATGAATTTAAACCAGTTTTTTCAAGAAGAGACAATTACATATAAGCAAAACAGTCTGGAAATCTGTTTACCTAGGTGTCAGGGCAACAAGTATGCTGAAATGTTTCTGAATTATTATAACATGCATACCAAAAAAAATAAAAAAATATCCAAGAGGATCTACATTTACAAAAAAAATACATGGCATCAATTTGGCAGCTTCAGAATGAAGATAAATGCAGGTATTTTTAAAAAGAAGCCAGTGGCCTCCAAACAAAATGGAAAATTAACAGTTGATCAGCTGGGTTTAATTCTTATTGGGTGTTCATCTACAGGTCCAAAAACATAAGAATCACAATGAGGAATAAAAATAATTTCAGCCATGTATTCTAACCAACAATTGCAAGTTATCAGGACTATATTAAAACATGCATAACTTGACATGGTGATACATTTTAATGGCAAAGTTCAAAAGATTCCCTACATTGTAAGTAGCACTGTAAATAAAAAGTTTAAATGGGGAAAAATGCTGTGGAAAAATGATCTACCACAGCAGGGAGGATAAATCTTGGGTGGGACCAAATGCACTTTGCATATTAAACCATAACACTGCCATAACATGGTTATGTATTAATGTATGAAATGCACCACAGAATTCTCTCTTATGTTGGTTTTTTTCCCTGATGACAATGTTTTATTATTTGCTCTTAAGATAGTGTTTTCATGACAGGCAGCATATTCAGATTTCAATTGACTTCGTAAACTGTAAAATTTTACATCTCTCTGAAATAAAAACCTCTAACTTACATACAAGATTGTTTATTTAAGACAAAATATAATTTCAAGGAACAAGGGAATCCTATGCTGCAGACAGGTAATTATAAGTCACTTCCTCTGGGATTACTAACAAAGAGTACACAACAGCTGGCATAAAAAGAAAAAAATAGTTATATCTTCTGATTTTTACTGGTTGTGCCGTCATTCACTGCAATCAGTTGTCTTCTATTTTAGAAGCATTGTGTAAACCTAAGTGCGAATTCATTACGGTCAACATAAATAAGCACAAACACTAACATAAGTTGTAATGGCAATACCGCTTACATTCCCACAAACAGAAAGGACATCAGTGACACAAACACTAAATATTTTATGGCTTCACCTGAGGCACCTAAAATGGTTAAGACTGAATTCTACTTTCACTAAAGATAAAATGTACAGACCAACTGTTTGGGTCTCTCTGTTCAATACAGGAAGGAAGATCCAGTTTTGCAGAGGTGCCAATTGTCAATGTTCCCTGACAAACATTTCAAGATGACAAAATATTGGTTAAGAGGGATGGGAAGGTATTACCAGTGGTAATTTCTAGTCAACATTTCATTTAACAAGCATAGTCACAATTTCCATAACAAACATGTAACATAAACTTTAGAAAAATTGGCAACAGAATCCATCATAATTCTAGCTACTAACTGCTCTCTTCAATCTTAAATCACGCCACACTGCTACGTACCATCCTACCATGTGGAATTATCCTTAGAGCAGAAAATTAGGACAAGGTATTTCTAACAAAGCCAAAGCCAAATATATAAAAATGCTGAAAAAAAATCTCAAATCCACTTGAGGTAAACAGATGAAGCAGATAAATGAAATTCTTTATAATCTATTTCTCAGATAGGTCAGAGATCTATAAAATCCCTGTTGCTAAGTAATAATGTTGAAGTAGACCTATTAAGCCAACAGATTGCTATTCGTTTCCAGTATGCAGCTAACCAACAAAGGTCACCGAATAAACACTGCCAAAAAAAACACCCCTTAAAAGAAAGCGCAAAGACATTTTGGCACATAATAATGCAGCTGTGCAAAGTTGAAAAAGCTGATTTGGAAGAGAACATCTACAAGTAAACTATTTTTATAACTAACCCTAATTTAGAGGGAATGGTGTGTAGCTTTAAGAGTTTGTTATTCTTATAATTATTGTTTCGTACAGCTACTCAAATTCATTTTGTTTGTTTCTGGGTTATGATTTATTAAATCTAGAGGCTTGATACAGTTTATTTACATCTGTAAATTTAAAAATGTATACTCTAGGGGTGGGTAATATGGCCGAAATATCATATCATATCACAAAAATTCTGCTTATAAT
>JAABNY020000119.1:18989136-19001231 GCA_015164015.2 Brevimyrus niger
TAACCAGTAAGGTCTACCCTTACATGAAGCACAATTTGTGGCATTATAATAATCAATGTGTGTGTGTGTGAGGGGGGGATTATCACCTCTGGTCAATAACTACAAACTTCTGAACTCTCCTTACAAGCCCTACAAACAAATGAGTAAAAAATAATAAAATGTTCGGTTTTGAATGTTTTGCGTCAGTAAGAGGCATTATAGTCTGTTTGGTTACTTCGGAAGATGTGAAAGACTCCGCAGTTGAGCAAGACATGCCTGCATATATAGCCATAACCAGCATTCTGCTTGTTTGCGGCGCTAGCATTTCCAGTGGTTAAAAATAGTGTTGCCACCTGTTGTAGAAATGGTATCTTTACGAAATTTGCAAATTGCAGTAGATTAGCCTAGTTGGATTTCACAAATGCAATCCATGTCCACGCAAAGTCTCAATCACAATTTTCCTCGTCAACCATGCCACAAACTCAGTTTATTGGGCTGTGTGACCAATCTATGAACCTTGTGTTTACCATGTGACATAATAATAATAATGATATAAAAAATATTATATTATTATACTTTTTATACAATACAATATATGATTATATACCATATTATTATATAGATTATATGGATAGCCAACCAGGATAATCTTTGTTTTGGCAGCGATTATTTTTCATACACAGGAATTGTAGGAAGTAACTCCATAAGGCTAAATAGCGCATATCTATGGTTAACCGTGCATTACTGGGGGAGCCAGTCGAAACTGACTTCTTTTAAGATGCAGTTGCAGTTGTGCTGTGATAATATTTAAGTTCTGCTTTGCAATACTGACAGGTGACTGTATTTTCATTCACTTTTATTGTGAAGTGCTTCAACACAACTGCTGCTTTTGCTCTTTATTTTGACCCTCACCTGTCTTCCTTCTACCATATTGCAGAGTAGGAGCAGGGCATTTTTAAATTGATGCTTTTTAATAATCATGAGTAATCATGACACCTCTAAACCATTCCTGAAAAAATGCTTTTGGAGTGCGCATTATCCTTCTGAAAAAAGCCACCGCCATCAAGGAATACTGCTGCCATGAAAGAGTGCGCTTCATCCGAGACAATTTTCAGGTAACGGTATGGCTGGGTGATTATGAAATCGATATTATATCATGCATGTGCAATAACCACCAGGGCTTCAGATGACAGCCGAAATTTTTGGGTATGCCAGCTTTACGGTACTATAGGAACATTTATTCATGCCCACAATTTGATAAACAGATTAATAGTACAGCTAAAATATTAATGACATCCTTTTTGTCACACCCAAAAGTTGTATAAAATCTGTATAAACTTAGCGGGGCTTTAAATTCGTTGAGCGACATACACTACATAATACTGTTTTGGTATACTTCAGTGAGATATGCACTGATGTGACGGTGAAGAAAGGAACAGATCCGCAGCAACAACATATTTCAAAAGAGGAGATCTTGTGGATAAACAAGATAAATAGACGTTGGTGGTGTGGTGGTATTTTTTGCAGTTTAAAGTGTGACAAGTGTATTAAACATAAGGAAATGCCTAATTTATACTGATTACTAATTGTGGGCATCACAAAATGCCTCATTAATATTCTAGGCTTTTCGAGGTGACACAAGTGTGGGTCGAGGTAGCGTGGGTCCTCCTTTTCTGGCATCATTATATGACTGTGCAGTGCCGAAAGCAGCATATTCATATCAGAAGACGGGGAAACTCACCGCAGAACGAGAGCAGCAGCTAGGAACAGGGATTTAATCATGCTTGTTCGCTTCATTGTAATTTTGGGTCTAAAGTGAAAAAAGGGGCAATCTTTATTCCAACAAAACACAACCGATAGTTTAAGGTGTTATAAAATAAAAGGCAATAAGGCTGTTATTTTTCTGAATCTCAATTTAGATTCCTTACAAAGCTACTGACGATTCAGCTCTTCTGCCATCTGATCTCTCCTTGTTCGTGCTCTTGCCTGTTTACACTCCTTTGTTGGCATCAGCACATGCAGTTCAGCATCACACCTTGTAAAGTTCTCTAAAGTGTCCTCATTTATGTCCAATGGACTTGCATGACACGCGTCAATGTTATGCAACATACATGCCACAAAGAATGCTGCAACCTTCTGAGGGCTGTATTTTAATGTTCCACCTGACTTACCTAAATGTCCTTTCAATTACAGTATGTGCTTAATTCTGTCGATGAACTCAAGTATTTTTTAATGATATGTTTTTTTTATTTACTTGATATATAGTTTTTCTTTAGGTGTTTTATTGAACAGATTGATTACATGAAAGGACCAGTTATACTCTAAAAAAACTTTACTTACCTATAAAACACAATTAAATTAAACAACATACCATTAGCGAACTTCAAGCGCATATCTGTGTCACTGACTTTAGACGTAATTTTTGTTGGCCAAAAGCATGATGAAATTAGAAAAACCACTTTGCATTGTGCTTTCCGCAGGTGGAAAACAGAGCCCCTGGAGGTTATTGCGCATGCGTGGTATATCGGTATGTCGCCCAGCCCCAGGAAGGAGATGCATGTCAAAGTGACATCCACATGAATGCCAAGAGCCAACATTTCTCAGTAGAACATTGGCAAGAGCATCACACTATGTTTGTCAGCTAGCTTTCTTCCCATAGTGCATCATGGGGCCAACTCCTCCCCAGGTAAACATGCAGGCACCCAGCTGTCCACATAATGTGAAAGAGTAGCTGTCCTGTAATATCATACCAGATGGGCTAGCCGTCGCTCACCACACACATCGAACCTTGGACCTTGGCCTTCCTTGGACAACTTTTGGTAGATACCGACCACTACATACCAGAAACACTTCACAAGACCTGCCATTTTGGATCCAGTTATCAAGCCAACACCTCTTGGCCCTTGTCAAAGTTGCTCAGATCCTTACGCCCAGTTTTCCTGCTTCCAACTGGAAGAACTGATTGTTCACTTGCCTAATGTCATAGTACCCTTCACAAATATCACAGTAACAAGAGAACCCGTCAGTGGCTTTAATGTTATGGCTGATCGGTGTGTGTTTGTCAGGTGCTATTTGCTGTACTTGCATGTCGTTTTCGATAAAGGTGAGTGCTACATAAATGTAAATTTAGTTGCATCATAATTCTTGTGATACCTCAGAAGGACACACTTGTAATCAAATATTATCCACCACTACTCTACACATTAAGATCTGTAGGTCATTTAAACAATTTAATTAACAAGAAACTTTGCAACAACATGCTATCCAAATACGCATTACCTTATATTTTACTTAGAAATCCAGCCTAAGTGTATAAAATGCATCAGTTCTCCTAGCTCATTGTCAGGCAGTTAATTAACAGTAACATAATACGCAATACTATCAGACAATAACATGAATAGTAATGGAGGCAATAACATCAAACTGTACATAACACAAGACCATATTGTCAATGAACAACAGCCTATTATCCAATTCAACCAAAATAGAATGATCCTCTGCAGACAGTTAAGGCAGCACACAAAATGAAGAGGGCCCAAACTGTCTGATCTCTCACTTACGTGACCCATCATTGGTCTTTCAAAGCACTTCATGATAATGGGGGCGGGTGCCACTGGGCACAAGTTTTTATTGAGGTTTGAAATTTGGGACTAAAACGGCTGCAGTGCTTTTAAAACAGCTGGGGACTGTGGCCTTCCTCAGACATGCCTGTAAAAACACCAGTAAGCGGCTCCCTGCAGGCATTCAAAATGCATCCAGAAACTCCATCTGGACCAGCAGCTTGGTGACCTCATGCCTCTCGGAGACAGAAGCCAGTGTCCTCAGGTGCCACCCACGGGTGCCCTGAAAGATTCACTCAGGTTACCAAAGAGAGACAAGTTGCATTAGACACAATCAAGTTTGTTTTTGAATGTCTCTGGTAATTCACCATTTCTGGTTGGAAAATATCCTAATTGTTTCCATGGGCATAGTTAGCAGTACACTGCAAAAAAAAAAAAAAAAAAAAAACTCTGTGATTACTGCTGCATATTCTTCTTCAGACCAGGTGGAAGAGGGCCTAGTCCACAGACTCAAAATGATTCGGCAGCTTCCCTTCCATTTCCAATATCCAGCATGGCATCGATCTTGTCCCAAGTTGCTTACACTTCAGCTTCTGGAAGAGAGCAATTGGCCCAGACACAGGATGCGACACTGAGACTTCCTTAACCGGAGTGCAATTCAGATCCAGCTTCTCTGTGCTCCTAGTGGGACTGGAGATCTGTTGGTGGCACTTGGGATGGATTGCAGATCATAAAGTTTGTTCTTCAGGGATTAAACATATTGGGCCCACGGTGTTTCATTCCCACCAGAATCCCACTGTTCAAGACCTTATTTCCTGTTTGTTTGACCATTACCAAGGAGTCAGGGCATCCACGTTTTCCCACAGATGGTTAACCATAGATATTGAACAAATGGATCCAACTTTATACTATGAAAGTGTTGGCTCCTTTTTCCAATATTTCAAACTGTTGTAAGTGATAAGTGCATAAGATTTGACAGACAACAAAAATAAAATAAAACAAATACTGGAGTCCATGGCTCACAAAAGCATTTTCTGGGATACTCAAGTTTCATCTTGCAATTGAAAAACACTTGCAAATGCCACAAATTGAGTCCTTTGATTTGACTGGCTACTTCAACTTGCCAAATTAAAACAAATATTTTTCAAAATTAGGAAATGTTTATACCTGGCTTCTGATGAGCCACTCCTGTTCTCAGGTAAATACCAGGAAGAGGAGTGGCTCATCAGAAGCCAAATAAGACAGAAAACCTACTGGATGGTAGCTCTCCAGGACCAGAGTTGAGGACTCCTAGTCTAGATAATAAAGTGACTTTAGCAGTCATTACGATATATTATTCATGCTTAGTAAAATATATGCCTTACGATATCAAAGGCACCACTTTTTGTACAATTACCCAGATATGCATATTTACCCCTCTCAATCGTATTTTAAATTATCTAATTTAAATGAAAATACAAATACTAATGCAAGCTGTACATTAAGTTCTAACACCCAAGTAATTTCAGTAGTTTTTTTTCTGGGCAAGAGCATTTTCCTGGTGATGTATTTCTCTCATTAGGGGATCGCTTAAGGGACATTTTAAACATCTGCAATTTGAATGCCAGTGAAACCTGTAACGCTGATTATGAATGTAACTTCATTTCAAGGTCTTTAAAGTAAACTGCCTGTCGAGAAGCCCAGTCTATTTATACATTTGTGAGAAAAAAAAACAATACAGCTTTACAGTCCCCATGGACACATGTAGTTACCACACAGCATGGATACATAAGTGAATGATCTTCTAGCTATGTGCTTCCATTCAGATGTAATGCTATATTAGAAAAACTGAGAAATACTTCATTCTTAAATCTAGTGTAGAGCTACAAACTAACGTAGAAGCATGACTCAATAGGATTTTATTCTGGACATCAATGCTGAAAGTTCTCATTCTTGAAATGATAATATATTGTGTTGTGTTGTGTGTTTCTGATAATTGTCTTGTTGGATAAACAACGAATGAACAGTTACAGATTAAGAATGGGCAGCCTGCAATTCTGAATTCTCTGGTACAGAGGATAATTCATTATTCCTTTATGGATGGAAAACCAACTGGATCCCAATCACAAAACTATCATAAGAAAGCCTGACAGTCGGTATGAAATTCATACTGTTAAACAGAGTTTAGCGTTTTTGTTTGGGGGGAAAAAAATGGGGGGGGGGGGGGGACACAAAACGCTGAATCAGGCCTGCCCATGGGACAGCTGGAAACAATGCGTCACTAAAGCATGCTGCTCCACTGTTATGTAGTTAAACCATCAACTGGGATTAGCATGTTGCTCAAAGTTACAGTTGCCTTTATGATCTTACAATCCAAATTGGACCCAATTATTAAGTAACAAGAGGAGGGAAAATAAGAAGCTGGTATCTAACAGAAGTCAACGGTCAGCTAGTTTATCACCAGTGTTGTTTTTCACATACTATCGCTCGAAATGAAAGATCATAGTGCAGAAATATCACTATATATTTTTCCATTTTTACTGCTCCCCCTGACATAAAATATTATTCCAAAATGACAAATACAATAAAACAAATGCTGAACAGCAGTAAACTAATTTAGCAATAGCCATTTATTTAGCACTTCATCTGACTAAGAGAGACCGGGTACAAGGTTCACTCCTTTACATTGATTTTCTCTTAAAACTCCAGAACAGACACAATAACCCTGCTTAAGTCACTACAGTAAATTTCAGTATTATACTTCAGTAAATATTTGCACTTTATCAGAAAGCCATACCACTTTGTTTTTGCAAAGAATGTTTTCCCATTGTCAAACAGCATTTTTTTCTATTGTATTCTGATGATTTTAAATGGCAAACTGATGATCTTTTGAAAGATTCAAACCCAAAAGGTCTGGCCTTTAGTGGATGGGAGCCTTCATACACAGAAATGTGAGGACTGTAGGTCTTAAATAAAGAAACTGGAATAATAAGTGTGAAAATATACTCTCTGCTGGGGTCTTGTGGTTTATTTTTCCCCCGTTTATATTTGGGACTACGAAGAGACTGGCTATCTATGGGACTACAACCTAAATATTATATCCTTGCAGAAACAAATTTAAACTGAAATTCCTACTTCCTCATACTGCATCATGATAAAATATTACAAAAAGGTGATTCATATACAAACCATTTTGGTATACATGCACATACCAGAGCATTACTTTAAACGGAAAGAAATACACAGATGATTCCCTGTATGCACCCATTTTATGCTGAAAATATTGTATGTCAAATAGGATAAGTAATTACAGTCACTGAATAAATAAATATTTGCTTAAAAAAAACATACAAGCTGTTGTTAAACACTGCATGAGATGTTTACGCTCAGGATAACTAGAGAGACTGGACACATCAGTAGAAAGTACCGTACAGCATATCACTAGACCAGGAACAGATAATTCAAAGTTTTATCACTACTGAATGTACATCGTTAGCACCAAGTTGAAAACTCTTAAGCTAAACCATCATAAATCAAGGAGCATCTGTATTCTTGTGCAGGCCCTGCACATTGAGCCAGTAACTAGTAGTCTAAAGAATGGCTGTTATTTATCCAATCCTTCAAGCTCTCTCCAAACTTTTCTCAAGCATTATATTCAATTTAGAGATCATTAAAAACTTACAAAATAGCATGCTTTGAAGATTTCACAATAAAAACAAAACAGCAATCAATGTCCTGAGTTACACAGAAAATAGGGGTGCAACGGTACACAAAATTCATGGTTTGGTATAAACCTGGGTTATGGGTCCATGGTTCAGTGCAGTTTCAGTACACCGGGCAAAACATAATTCATTTTCAAATTGTTTATCCTTAAAACTACAAACACAAACACATAAGAAGAGTTGTAAACTAAAGGCAAAGTGGCTGTCAATGTGTCTGAATAACAAAACCTAAGTGACACTTATTTGCACATTGTAAAAATTAATGTAAATTAAAAATATATATCTAAAAATATATATAACATTTTATTATAAGAATAAATTAATCTTTTCTGGCTATGTGAAAGTCACAGACAAATTCTGATTCTTTCCCAACACATGGAATAACCATGTGTTGATTAATATAATCACCAAGGTGCATTTCTTTAAAAACTGGGCAGAAGGTCAGTCAAATAAATTTAGTTATTTACTGCATAAAAACATATGCTACACTGCACTGGCTTTTATTTACAGCTGCAATGTTTGTTAACCAAAGCCCATAAATACCATCCCCACATTCCCATCAAATGCAATCACTGCAATCATGAAAGTTACATGCAAAGAGGGGGAAAAGCAAATCAGACAGCATCTGAAATTCTTCAAATGCATCAGTTTCAAAAGTCTGCTGACCTCACAGGTATCATTCTCATATTTATGCCACCACTATGGTACTTTTTTCCCCTTTTCAGTCAGAAGATCTATCCTGAATGGCATTCCAAGTATTAAGGATGCTGCAACTTTATACTACTATACATGCATGTATGCATGTTCCAATACAATACAAAATAATATTTCCCCATGTTGACACTACATAATTGTATCCACAAAAGCCCTATTGGTTAATATGCGGTTGGGGGAACTGATGTGTCAGAACAGCCCATAGAGCTTGATTATGGGCCCAACAGACTGGCATCCCTTCCACGGTGCTTCCTGCTTTGTACCATTTGCTTCATGGGACAAACTCAGGGTCACCGGGACCCCATACTATAAGAACACTGACCTTTTTTACAGATTAAAACGTAAATGCAAATTCAAAGTGTCTAAAACAAAAATTAATTCCATGCATCCCAAGTATACATTTACAGGAAGTATTCAGTGAAAAACTCACCATCATTTAGACAAATGTAACATTTCACAAGATTAAGAATAAATGGTAAATTTAAGCTCTAAAGTTAATATTATCACAGATAAATCTTTTCAAAAGATAACACAACAAAAACAATCAGGGAGACACAAAGGCTACAAAGTTAATGAATATCAGGTGTCTAATAACATGCAACAGAATTGTTTCCTAGTAATGTGAGAGTATTAACCCTTGCCAGGTGCCAGTTTTCAACTAAAGGAATTACTACAGAAAAATGTGTAATGAACTCAGTGATTATAATCTGGTCAAAAAAGATCCTGTTTAATTTCCTCTTTCCCCTAAGGCAATTAGTAAACGTTCTTGAATCATACTGTGTAATCATTCTTTCTGATCTTTGGTCTTGTCACTGCATGCAACCACGTAAATTTTAAATAGTATATTGATTTGTACATCAATTTCACCGATATACATTTATATTGACTGATATATAATTTTGAAAATTTTGTCCATCACATATATTTAAGCACATAACTTCAAAAAGTGAAAGCAAAGACTAAAGGTTGTGTAATCTTATACTTACCTATTTAATCATTCAAGTATATCTGGCGGAGTTTAATATTACTTAAGTATTCTGTCAATGCTACAATTTGTGTGTTGTGTGGAAAAAAAAACACTTTAAATCATGTTACGACAATGTACCTAAAATGCATATTATTTTACAACACAGACAATCAACAGATCAGATACTTCTATGTAATTCAAAATAATATACCAACAACCCGAAAGGCTTTATCAAATGTGTGGAATACCAAATCAAAAAAAGATAGGTTAATGCTTATGCAAATTAATAATACATATTTTCTCCAATTCAGGAAGGCCTGGCACTAAAAAAAAACTTAACTATGACTATAGGGTAACTATGGACGAGGTGTTTGTTAACCTAGCATTATTTTGTATTCATGTTTGGCTAAAAAATAATAATAATCCCAAACTCATTTCTATAACAATTCCATCACAATTGTTTTCATCTAAAATCCATAACAATTTAGTCAGGTGTAAACCAAAACAGCAACGAAAGACGGCATATTAATAAAATACATAGTATTTCATGTTTTCATTAGAAATGTATGAGGGGAGGTCAATTTTGAACATTTAGAGAGTTTTTTATGTAGACAGTGAACTGGAAGACTATTCACCGAAGTACATCCCTTGGCCAAACAGCTGTTCGGAGTTTAACCAGCTAGTTTCCAGTAAACTCTATCCAACTAGTACCATTAAACCTTTTCGACAGCCACGATTAATACTGACTAATGTCGCTTTGCTGTAAAACATACACAACTGTAACAAATGTAACGTCGCCTGTTAAAAGGACACTTCACCACTACAAATTACCACTTAGCTCCGCGCTAGCTATCGGCTAGCCGACTACAGTACTTACCTTGGTCGAGCAGCCATAATACGCTTTATAAGACCAGTTTAAAGTTGCTTGCCATTGATTTCTAAACAGTCATGACTGGACGACTCCTCATGTTCTCACATAGTTCCCAACGCAAAGTGAATGTCATCAAATCGTTAATGTCCAAACTCGGACATTCAACGTCGACCTCCCATCAGGTATCAGTACTTATTGCAGGTTCTCAGTCTAGCCCGTAAGCAGAGTGGGAAGCTCCAACCGGGCGATACGACTCATCCGCAGGACGCAAACTGACAAATCAAACTTTATACAAGTAAGAAAACTAAGCTTAACCTGCAAATCAACAGCAAATAAAAGAAACCTTTCTTTTTATGTACATTTTCAAGATGTTATGTAGTCGGGCGATTTTTTTTAAAGTACATTTTGAAACGGTTTGGTAAAATGACACCCCTGAGGGTAACAATGGTACAGTCAAGCCCTGTAGCTTTATTGACGTGTTTGCCCCAGCAAGCGTTTTGCTTGCTTGGCGTTGGAGCGGAGTGTGTCGTTTTGCTTGATCATTGTGGAAGTTTTTTTCTAACCCAGAAACGACATGACATTTTTAACAACCGATAGATACCTGTCAATACATTAAATACTTTTATATATATGTATGTATGTATGTATGTATGTATGTATGTATGTATGAATGAATTATGTATATAAACTCTGAAATTATAGTCAAGATTTTTCAAATGAAGCTTATTTCATTTTCTCACCACTTCTATTGAGGGTTACAATGAAAACTTATGCATTGTTGATTTAGTTGACTGTTTAAATTATTAACTTTGCATTATATGGCAACATCTGTTAGTCTCAGATATGATTAGGCCACAGTTTTTCAGAAATATTAAATAAAATCTGCCAGAGATGAGTAGAGGAACAATCAAGGCAGAAGTACGGTTTAGTCTTAATATATATCTTACTGTTGTCCAGGCCAGAAATAACAAAAAACGTTTTTATAAGTTTTCAAAATAAAATGTGTGCTATAAATTGCAGGCTTTCGTTTATCCTTTGGGCAAGCCGTTCTATCAATGCGTTGTGGTCATTTTGCGCATGCGTGGCTCTACCTTTGACGCTGATTTTGGAGAGCATATACCTCATTACAAGCAGCTTGAAAAATTAACCTATTTCACCGCTTTCTTAAAACAAGATACATTTAATGCAATATTACCAATTAATTCCCTGTATACGATAAAAGGGTTAAATCTCCTGAACATGTTTTTTTCCCAGAATGCCTTTATTGTAATTTTATTGAGAACAGGTACTAATTTTCAGTCTTCGTATATCCTATCTTGCTGTTCTATGAGAAACATTTAGTCTTGAAAAGAAGTGTTGATATTCCAAAATGTGAAAAAGTTGTAATCCTATTCTGCAGGCGTACACCCTGGATGCAATGCCAGTCCATCACAGCGCACACGCTCCCCCTACAGGCAACTTAAAGATGCCAGTTACCGTAGTCTAACCGTATATTGAGGGACTGCAGGAGGAAACCCGTGGGGTAAGGGGAGAAACTGGGCAAGCGGCACACAATGTAGGGTGTGAATTCAAACCCCAAACCCTGGAAGAGCATGGCAATTGTACCACCCACTGATCCATTGAGCCACCTAAAAAATGCCATTCATAAAACATTCTGAAATGATGTTCAGCTATCCTACAGAAAAGCACATACAGTAAATAGACTTCTTCTCAGCATGTCTGATGAAAAATATGTTGCACCACCCTGCAAGAGCAAGTATGGGGAAAGGATGCAATCTGCTGGTGATTCAGGAAATGAACGTAAGACATTGGCCACTATTTCTGACACAGCGAAATAGAAAGTAGACTTCTGGGTTTTTCTAAATCCCCTACTGTCCATTTTACTTAGTCTGATTCATTACTGCCACCTTCCAGAGTATACTCAACCACACAAAACAGCTGTGGCCTGAAATAGAAACTTCTGACTTTACTGCCAAAGAAGAGACTGGGGGAAAGCTTTTCTCCTCTATCTACCTGAAATATGATCCTAGTTTTGTATCCTCATGTTGGCACGACATTTGCTTCTACATGGAAGATCTGTCATTGCCACCCAGACCTTTCTTTGTTTCCTGTTATTATTGGAATGGCCATTACCAAGCCTCATACTCATTTGTTTAAAGAATGATTCATTTAATCCTGCTGTACTCTTTGTTCTTTTATGAAACCTGCCTTAAATCTCTGTGGATTTCCAGTACATGCCCCAGTGCAACTAATTCCTCCCGTCACTGTCTTTGGTGTCTATTTTGGGCTTACATCTCTGCGGC
>JAABNY020000119.1:19031262-19041518 GCA_015164015.2 Brevimyrus niger
GTTTTCCTTTTGTTTTTAATTTTCCCCTCATATCCTCTATCTCTTCCAAGGGCTTTTTAAACCAAGTCCACTCCCACATATACACATATACAATAATAGACTGGCACGTTTTGTAAAATCTGGTCAATAAGCCTCTTAGGAAGTATTTCCCTTTTTCTATTGAAAAGAAAATCATTAAATCAGGATGTAGCAGAGGGTGAATTTGGACTCTTCCACTGTAACATGATACATCTACAGGCTATAAGGGAGGCAAAGGCAACAAAGTCAGTACCCTTTTTAGTAAGATTAAGTGGACATATGAGGAGTCCTAAAAATAGCTATCAACGAGCAGGGTTTTAATGCAATATTAAGGGCCTTGCCTAACATTTGGAAAAAACAGGAAACTCAGATGATTTTGGACAAGAATAAGACATGAGTATGATTTGCTGTGACATGCCACATCACAGGAGTCAATTGTATCTAGAAACAGCGTTCATGAAATGAGTCCTATGTAGGACCTTAAAGTGTTAAAGAAGGTCTCTTGGTGGCAAGTGGTTCTGGCAGAGGCTGAGGGAAAGATGTTAAATGTGTCAGGCAAAATCACGAGCCTGAAAATACCAAAACATATGAGATTACGGTAAACTATACTTCAAGCGGAGATCATTAAAAGAGGTGAATAAACCCTATAAATATAAATTTGAAAAGCAGGCCAACCCACCCCCTCTCCATAATGCAAAAACTGAACCAAGATTCGAGGGGAGATACAAATGATTAAAACAGATAGGGCTGCTGGGGATGGGGGTGGAGAGTTTGAAATGTTGCCTAAATTGTTTCCAAATTTAAAAAAGACAGTACAGGAGGGTTTCTAATACATTTAGGGTTATAAGTCAGGAGGACACAAACCAGCGCAGCCTGAGGTGCTGGACGAGATGAATTGTCCTTCATCATACACCATTTATAAATAATACATAATTATACATCATTACACCAGTTTACAGTCTTGTTTCAAGGAATCGTTGAACATGTCCAATAATATAGGGAGCAAGTATGTGAGAAAAATTTATGTAAAAGGCAGCTGGAAACCCATCCGGACACAGCACTTTGTTATTTTACATTAATGTAAGACAAAGTCTACAACTATATAGGCCTGTCTAAGGCTTCTTTCTTGCTAGAGTCAAAAGTAGGGATATTTAAACCGTCTAAAAATATATCCATTGTAGTCTTATTTACAGGGGTTCCGATTATTAGAGACTCGAGTGAAAGGAAGCAAAGGCAGAGTTAATTCCGGCTAGGTCCGTAGTCAGGGAGCGGGAGGAGTCATACACCTGAGGTATAAATTTAGAGGCTGACTGACATTTCAGTTGAAGAGCTGGGAGGCTTTTGGCTGTTGTTATATTGAATTTATATTATTCTAATTAAAGACATATGATCTCTCCAGATTCAGTTGGTTTAGATAGACATGAGAAAATTCATTGAGATTAACTCAGCAATGTTATGTTCTCAAAACATAAAGTGAATGAGTCAACTGTTGCCTTTTTAAAATACTCATTCTAGTTCTGTGGAAACACTGTTTAAGATTATTCAAAGAGTTATGCATAAAAGCTTATACTGACAAAACATTGATTTAATATGCATTGTACGTGCATATAGAACTTACATCTGACAGTATATTAATGTAATATGCCTTTAACATCAATGTATAATATATGTTTGATACAATATATGTATTTTATATGAATAAAGGGCATATATGACTAATGATACATTAATTTAGTATGGACTGTACATGAATGTAGGACTTAAATGTTTGACAATACATTTCACATGTATTTTATACAAATAAAGTACATAATGACACATTAAGTAAATATGCATTGTGTATTTATTTTGAGTACTATATAAATAGCTTATATCATTTAAGTAGAACACAAGAGTCATATTTTATTTAAAAAAAAACCTTTTCCATATCATAAATCACCAAACGAAAAGGAGTGAAGGACCATTTAGTTCACAAAGGAAGTTTGTTTACGAGTTTGGCAATTCACCATTGACCTCTTTAATTATTAAGGTATCTCATTGGCAGTCTCAGGACTAGCAGTCTCTATAAATGCTAAGATTAATAATATACGATTGACATTGACTTAACTGATCCCAGAGGGAAATTCTGGTAATGCAGCAACAAGAGCATAGTGCACAGAGGAACATACATATCGAACAAAACTGGCAAAGTGCAAAGGTAGATACAATGCTCAATAGTGTTTTTTAACACATTGCAGTGGAATAAGTTGACTAAATGTGCTCCGGGATAGGGCCCTCTGATGTGGGTGGTAAGAATTGTTAATATTATTAACAATAACACCCTCTCATCTGCTACTAGCTTCAGTGTGTTCCACATACACAGCAACTTGATGCAAATGTTAAAAGACCTGAGTCTCCTCAGAAAGCAGAGTCTGCTCTGGCCTGTCCTGTACAGCCCTGCTGTGCTGCCCACAGAGTCCAGTCTGCTGTTCCTTGTGGACCCCTGGGTACTGGTACGGCTGCACCACCTCCTCTTCCTCCCTCTGGGGGGTTACTGGGTGCTGGGGCTCCCTGTTACATCAGAAATTCACCACCAGCCACAGCAGTGCATGAAAACACTCCAAAAAAGTAACTGTTTCAGGCATGTTGTTACCACTATATCAAGCATCTTGAATCACACCACGTTCATTATCGCTTACATCAGGCATATTAGCTGCTGTGATATTTTTACAAAAATAAATGTTAGTCTTTTCTAATAACATTCTTTCCAATACTAGCTACTGGGGGCACACAGAAGTAGCCCATACATTAATTTATTATAATGTCCATACAGGCTATTTTTATGCCAGTCACCCTGTATATGAGCCATTCTTATTTGCCTCCAAATGTTACGCTACCTTTAACTTCTTGCACAAATTTCATCCACCATCCATCTTCCATGCGGAACACAGAGTTCTAAAAAAATCCTTGGTAATGGAATTTCTACAGTGTATCTATGATTTGACTGTTAGATAGAGGCTTAGTCTGTTATTTTACAGGAATCTGTGTGTTACAGGAAAACGTGCAAAGTAAGGATTTGACTGAAAGGAGTGAAACATGCGTTGTGGTCAAAAGGAGAAATTGCTAAGAAAGGAAGTGAAGAAAATAACAGAAAATAAATAAGGAAGTGCGTCTTGCTGTACACGTGCTGTGTCACTCGATCTGATTGTCACTTGATCTGATTGAGTTTGTTAAAGATAATCTTTATTGGCATTGTCACCTGAACAATGAAATTGAAACTGCTATTCGACTCAATGTGAGGCATAAAACGAGCAATAAAATATATAAAAAATATACAAATTGCACTGTATCTTGCACTGAATTACAAATTGCACTGAATACTGCATTGACTACACAGATTGCACTGGATATACAGACTGTACTGATGAAATATAAAAAATTAGCCGATCTGTTTTGCATTTAAAGTCATGATTGCTTTGGCATAAAAACTGTTTTTTCAGGTGATTTGTCCTGGTTTTCATGGCTCTGTATCTTCTGCCTGATGGCAAAAGCTGAAACAGACAGTGACCGCGATGTACTGTGATGAATCATGTAAAATGTCCACGGCTTTTTTCCGGCATTGGGAGGTGTAGATTGATTCCAGGGTAGGGAGAGGGCAGCCCTGATGACCCTGTGGAGAGCTTTCACATCTGAGGAAGTGCAGCTGCTGTACCACACGCAGAGTCCGTATGTAAGTACGCTCTCCATGGAACAGTGGTGAAAGGCAAGGAGCAGATTTTTGGGGACACGGTTCTTTCTGAGGATTCTCCGAATATACAGTCTCTGCTGCGCCTTCTTCAGCAGCTTCTTAGTGTTAGCACTCCAGGTCAGGTCATCCTCTAATTCAATACCCAGGAACCTAAACACCGGGACCCTCTCCACAAATGCCCCGGTGATGTTGAGTGGCTGGATGTTAGTTTTATTTTTCCTGAAATCGATAAGCAGTGCCAGTTAACGGTCACTGCAAAATCTGCTCCTGTCTCTCAGGACAATTCCTACTCTGCCTTAGAATTCTTGTGTCTCATGGATAACATACTGTTCTGGGACAAGTAGTAATTTTTCCCATAAGATTTACAAGAATTCTTATGAAATCCATTTGACCCACTGGAGCACTTAAATCTGTAAAAGGTTGCTTGTACAAGAGCCAGCAGTGGTTAAGATAGCCAGCAACTCGTAATGTTCCAAATATGAACACAGGTCCTTAGCCCAGTTATTGAAATATTAATTTGTATACAGTTTAATAGTAACTTGATTAAATATAGTTGATATATTAAATACTTTCATTCACAATAAACTTGAAAATGACTTTAATGACTTTGGCATTATTTAAAGCTAGAATGAAATTGCATAAATACTGGAATAGACCAATCAGATACCTACCCAGTGAAATTTAATAAAGGGACGCAGGTCAGTTTATTCATTCTAGTAATTAGAGATTCTGCACAGGAATGTAAATATTTAAGATGTGAAATTAATAATGTCTTTAAAGAATATTACAAAAAACTTTATAGCTCACAAAGTGGCGGCTCTGATGTGCTAATGCCTGAATACCTTAATAAAATGCAACCCCATATTAAACAAGTCTCTGCAAAGGACTGGAGTTTCATTAATGCCCCATTCTGAGGACCATAAATATTCTTCCCAATAAGTTCCTGGTGCCAGATGGGTTCAGGCAAAATTACACTTTTAAAAAACACTTATTAAAACATTGTCCACACCCATGCTGAATATGTTTAAAAGTGCTTTTAAAGAGGGCACCCTTCCCCCATCCATGAAGTGTTCAAACATAACACTCCTACCTAAAATTGGCAAAGATCCAGAGGATTCAGCCTTGTACAGGCTAATTACTTTAATGCCTGTTGATACAAAGATCTTAGCTAAAATTGTGGCATGCAGATTGCAAACTATACTTCCCCCAGTAATACATCCAGATCAAATGGATGTATGGAACATGCTCTAAACCTTTCGCTCTGGAGAAAGGCACTGTCCAAGGCTGTCCATTATCTCCTTTGTTATTAAGTATCATTATTGAACCTCTAGCTATGGCGATTAGGGGGGACCCACAAATTTCAGGTGTTCTTGTGGGCAGCAGACAACATCTGCTCTCCTTACACGCAGATGATGTCCTTTTATTTATCACTAATGCACAGCTCTCAGTTACTATTATCTAGGCAACCATTGTGTGTATCTAGGCAACCATTGAGCATGAGGTGTCCTGCAATGCCAGTAGAATGGGGTGGGACATTTCAATGTTCAGATCTCAGATGATGTCTGGGCTGATATTATATGGAGGATTATATGCTAATGTAAGTAGTTCCAATTTGTAGAGAGGCAGTTTAAAATTGTACACAAGATGCACATTACTCCCTTTATGCTATACAAATATGATTTTACTATCTCTAGAAAGTTTAATACATCCTCAATGCACTCAAGTACTGACAAACACTTTATATGGTTGTGTTGTTTTATAAGGGCATTTTGGGTAAATATTTGTACAAAGAAAAGAAAGATTACTAAAATGGCTCTTCCACTCGATCCCAGAGTTCTCGTGCTTGCTGCTTCTGTCAGCAACATTCCCAACAGAAGGGAAAAACTTTTAAAAGGTCTCAACTGTGGCAAGGAAATGCATTCTTAATAAACAAACCTCCACAGTCACATACTGGTACATCACTCTGTTCAATTCACTTCCCTTAGAAAGGCTAAGCTACCTGCAGAATAATCCTCTACATAGATTCATTAATATTTGGGACCGTTTTTTGCAATATATAGGTGAAGGCATATCCAAACTATTTCAACGTTGGTTAAATGGGTTTGGGAACATTTTATTTCCTTTGTCTTATCTTGTAATGTGATTGATGCGCTGGTATACCTGTCTTCAATGCTGAATTGTACGCATATGTTAAAGCTCTACTGAGTCAATGAAATAAAATGTAAAAAAAAACTTTAAAATGAATGAGTTGGCACACACACACACACTAATTTCATTCTTAGCAAAAATGTGCTAAAAGTCTTGTTTTTCCCACAGTTAATTTATGGAATTAACGCTCTGACAGAGTAAAATTGATCTAATATAACATGAACATATATTTCTATAAAGAAGATTTTTCTGCTGGTTGCACAAGTTACAAGTCAGTACTTGCCAGAACCACCTTTGATTGCAATTCCAACAGCAAGTTCTTTGGCATGAGTCTCGGCAAGCTTTCCACATTTCAATCTTGCAACTTTTCCCTATTGTAACAGAAGTCATGCCACATATTCTCAGTCGGAATGAAGTCTGAGCTTTGACTGGGCTATTTTACAACATTCAAGTTCTTGATTTTAAAACATGCCAATGTAGCTTCGACTGTATATTTAGGGTCACTGTCCAGCTGCATGGTGAGCCCCGCCCCCCAGGCTCAGGGCTGCTGCGAACAAACAGGATTTCCTCTCCCAGTGTTTGGCTCCATTGACCTTCGGAAGAAACACCAGGGAAACATAGCATTTTTGACCCAGTCAGTAGTGAAGGAGTTTATTGTTCTGAACCCATCATGCTGTCCTTGATAGTGGATTCATGTGTAGCCCTTATACATGAATCTTCACAGGACAAAATAAAGTTCAAGAGTATTATACAATATCATTGCCACAGAGTGTACAATACAGTCCATTCCTTACAATCAAAAAGCTCCCCATCATCCTCTCTAGCTATATCTCGCAGTGCCAGCTCCGCGGGGAACCATAGCCATGACAGGATGTGGCTCATTCAGATAAACAAGCTTGTTCAGGAAGCAGATATCAGCCCTTGGTAACATATAGAGATACCTCTATAAAACTTTAAATAACCAGTCGTCCAGCTGACCTGTTGCCAATTAGCCTAAATAGTTGTGGAATATTCAAGCAGATGTTTCTGTTTTAGCATTACACTTTTCCAGTCTTTTGTTGCCCCTGTTCCAACTTCTTTTAAACGTGTTGATGGCAGCAAATTCAAATTGAGCGTATATTTCAATTTGTCATAAAACACTACAGTTTCGCAGGTTCCACATTCGGTGTGTTGTCTTTGGATGTGCAATGCATGCATTATTGATTGAATAACTGTCTTAAATAGAAACTATATTCCATTTATACATTTTATTTTAAACATGTAGCCAGGCACTCGTGGGTTCTGGCTCAAGTAGTCACATGTGTGGACTGTATGTTGAGTGAACGATCCTAAATCTTTTTTTTTTTTTACAACCCCATTCCCAAAAAAGTTGGGATGCTTAGTAAAATGTAAATAGAAACAGGATGCGGTGGGAAGCCGGTATATTAAAGGAGACTCACGCACAAAGGTCACAGACAGTGGGAAAAGAGACCAATTTACCACGTGTGATCATGCGATCAAAGTAAACAGAAAATGGGCAAAATCAACAATTTGAAGATCAAAGACCACAAAAACAGAATGAACCCAGAAACCAAAAGGCAGATACTTCAGCAAAGTGTATACTTTTATTTAACTATGTGTATTACAGTGTTTTTACTAAAGCATAAAATAAACTTTTTAAACAGTTCTTAGAATTTTCAAACCATGCCGCTACTACTCATTTTTGTTATATATAAAGATTTTCAATATGATGCCTCACTTGAATAATAAAGAAAACAAAGTAAATATGAGCCAGATGTGGTACATAGCATCAGTGCAGAGGTTATCTACATGTTTGACCATAAATAGGTCTAACTTACATATAACTTACATGTCATCTGCAATTAATTATATTTTACACCCAGGTACTTTCATAATTTCAAATTATATTACAAATTATTATAAAAAATAATACTGCCTTATAGTCTGTGTTGCAACATATTTTTAGCTGATTCTCAAAGCTCAAAAAAAAAAAAAAAATCCTGTTTGCCAGCATTTACCCCAATGCTGTTATTGCTGCATATGATGAAGGCGACATCAGACAGATATGTATGAAATATTTTCTAGTTGTAGTCAAATTTCAGCACATCACATATTAAAAAAGATATATGTTGCTCATACAGGTGGGAAAGAAAACAATCACACAATCTAATTTTATGAACCTTCCCAAAGACTGTAATCTAATACTCAACAAACAGCACACAGGTCAACATGTGAAATGGGGGGGGGGAGGGGGGGACTGACTGCAAGTCAAATACTACATATTGATGTCCGTTGATGTAAATGTGGTGCCACAAGAAGGAAAGAAACAGAGCTCAGCTGTCCAAGCCAGTGCAATGTCCTCTCTGCCACCTTATCGCAGACACTCATGGTGGGCAGGGAAAGAAAGCAGACCCCAATCCCAGCCTGCACTCTGTTTTGACCAGTGTACCCCTTTTACATACTTTGGGACATTATTCTTAAACTCAGTTTGACATGGCCTGGTACTTTCAATGAAGCATGGGTACTTGCTTTATTTACTTTAGAGATCAGGAATAATCGCATGAATGATGGATACTTGCTTAGTTTAACTAAGAGATCTAGAATAATCTCTCTGTGAAGCATAGGTGGCACGGTGAGTTGGTAGGTGCTGTGCCAGGCACAATTTTACAAAGGTAAAAAAATTCAGATAATAAAAAGTTAACACACTACTCTAACAGCTCTAGATCATTAGATCAGCTACTATACATGCATATCGCAAAGGCAACATGGTGATTTGTCAAGGTGCTGAAAGCATAGTCCCCCGCTGCTGTGATGGTAGCACACATTAGTAATTTACTTGTAAATGCAAGGCTGTATTGCATTTATTTATAGCTTTTAGCCATATAATTCTACTCTATCATTTCTTTAAATAATATAGGCATAAAAAAAGTTATCTCACTGTGTCAATGTTTATCACATTTCTGCAGAAGAATTTCTCTAGAAACAGCCCTTCCTGTCTTGCGCATGTAAAGTTGGTAACAGCAAGTATAATATGTACACAGAGTGAACAAATATGAAGCTAGGGTCTCAGTTACCGAAGCTGGTAATGTAATGATTGTGTTCTATGAACTTATACCATTGAGGAAACAGATTTAATGAAGAACTTGTGTATTCAACTTCACTTGTCAGAATTGCATAATAGCCATTATTAAAATGCACAACAAAACCTATAAAGGGGGTTAAATTATCATGAAAAGAAGACAATGTAATGCCAATGGAATAATTCACAATATAAACCTAATTCCTGATGGTATCATAATATGATTCATAATCAATTTATTTTTCAGTGTAGCTAGTTTTCAAACATTTTCCAATACACCTACAATGGGGATCATGGGAAAAGAACCAGTTCATGACCAATTCATGGACATTATTATCTTATAGTTAGATTATAGCTATGATTCTTACAGAAACAATTCAGTAAAGGGAATGTAAATGGTTTAATTGATCAAAAAATAATGATAAATGCTTGTGTCTAAAAGCCAACAAACACTGTGCTTGCTCTTTAGCCGAAAGCTTTTTAGGAATTTCTGCAGTACATGGAGAACATGTCTACCACAAGAGAGACATTGGACACGTATCAATAAGTGCTCTTACTTTTACAAGCAGAAGATACCAATAAATGTGTCTGGCATGTTTGAGGAAAACGGATTGTACATTACAGGGTATCCATCCATCAATCCATCGATTGTCTGCTTATTTAGCACTGGATCGTGGAATGATGGGATTGTAGCATCACTTTGACTACACTGATAGTGTGGAACAATGAAAAAGAGATTGCACATCCATTTACAGTGTATATTCAGATCTTAATATTGTATTTTTATATCAACATATCCTTGTAACCTGGGTGACCGTGCCTCAGTTTGTACACTTTTCTAATGTCAGCTGTACACTGTCCATATGCTAGGAGCCCAGTCCTGTTCCCTGACCAATACGACATATGAATAGAATACAGGCTTCATGTGTTCCTGGGCACACAAATGACTGCACTGGCTCAGGTCACGTCACCTGGAAGTGCAGCATTTAATTTGACAGTCCTGAGCAAAGGTATGACATGAACCACTGCGTAGAAGCATTTATGCCTTTCATTACTACAGCCGCTGAATCCCGCAACACGCCCCACCCCCCATTGCCTCCCAGTCCCCCCCCAGGCTATCTCCGTTTCAGGATTTCTCCCCATCCACTGTGGACATGCCAATATGGGAGCCATTTTTTACGGGCAGAGTCATATCACTTTCTGCCGGATCTTCTGCTTTATAATTGACCGGAGTGTACGCTGCCTTGTGCTTTAGGTTCTTCTGTGAAAAGAAAAAAAGTAATA
>JAABNY020000119.1:19041833-19056044 GCA_015164015.2 Brevimyrus niger
ATGTTTTAATGGTACTGGACAAATTATACTGCCTTTGTACATGAAGCACAACACTTTGTGATGAATTCATCCAATTACCCTGAAGACAAGAATAATGAATACCAGGAGCAAGATGACCCCCAAACCAACAATCAGCAAGGGGAAGTTGGAGACCAACTTCTCTATAAGCAGTAACTTCTTCATCTTCATTGATGAAACATCATCGATCACCATTGACTAGAAACACATTAAGCGATCGTTTAAAAATTATCATGTAAAACAGTTACTGCAAGATGAAGAAATAAGAAACTAATTACATTGTAGTACTAGGAAGAGGTCCAGGGGAAGTTATGATTAAAAATGGTATCTTACCTCATTTAAAAACATGACTGGGAAGATAGTCTGATTCAGATATTTTGTTGCCCTAATGGAAAGTATAAGACATTTTTAGATCAAGTTTTTAAAAGGGCACTAACTTTTCCAGGTTAAGCAAATTTATTCCACACTTAGTTCAAAAAACTATTATCCAGTAAGGGCATTTTTTATTTACAACCACAAATTTAACAATTAATTTGACAGGGCATAAATAATATGGTATTAGGCTATTATTTAGGTATTAACTAACCACTGCTTTATCTCAAGCTGTTGCTATATTTGTTACTGTATCTGTTAATTCTGTAAACCTTTGTGCACTACTGAAGGAACAAATAATGAATAACACAAGTGAAATACTGATCTCGTTTTTAAATCATTAATGAATAGTGCCGCATGTTTTATGTGAAGTAGCAACTATATTTGTTCACAATTTGTTAATGATCTGTTCATGATCTGTAGTTCAGTAGTAACTGAGTTGTTATACTTGGTATAACGAAGTGTTACCACAATGAATAATGACTTATAACCAATTATGTGGTGCAGGGCTGGGGCACTATATAGGGAGACGAAGTTGGGAGATGAGCATGATGGGTCCTAAATGTGAAACAAAATTGACCTGATCTGGGGTGGGGGGCCTAACATGATACGCTTTCATGGGGCCCAAAAACTCTAGCAACACCCCTGCTGCAGAGAACCTGGAATCCATCTCAAGAAACACAGAACAAGAGGCTGGGGAACCATGGATGGAAGTAAAGTCCATCAGACACACTCCCCTTGGCCCATTTAGAGATATTGAGTCAGTGAGAATCAAAGGTGTGAAGCGTTAAACCACTGCATCATGCTAATATTACATTTGTTATTTGTACTTGCTGACACTAATCGGTCCAGCATTTTTCTGGTAGGAGTACCTGCATATTTTCTACTTACGGGAAACCGCTGATTCTCTCCAGAAAGATATTTATTTGAGCTCTTTTGGAGGCACGAACAGGAATACCGGTGGTCTGCAATATGAATATAGTATAAAAAGAATACCTTATACAGAAAGCATAACATGGTATATGGAAAACATTCTACCACTGGTAATTTTCTGTGTTTTGCTAAGTTTAAATCTCATTTCTGATTCTTATGACTACATCTATTCTATGAACACTCAATGGTAATATGCACACAGTGGCCCGTTTATTATGTACACATAGTTCTAAACACAAACAACCTGTTCCTCTGAATAGCAAGTCATGTGGTTTGCAGCTGAATAGAGGCAGAGTCGAGAGGTTCAGTTACTGTTTGGCCGAGCATCTGAACAGCTAAGATGCCTGATCTAGCCGGTGTGTTTGTTGCTGCTACTTGTGGCATTTCAGAAATTCAGCAGCAGCCACTTTTCTGGGAGCTTTTGCATAATACACTTTCACAGACAGTAATGCAAAAACTGGGTTGTGGAAAGAACAACAACATAAGTGGCAGTTTTGTGCATAAAAACACCCCATTAGTAACAGAGGAGAAATACCAGGCTTGTTAAAGCTAACAGGAAGGTCATAAGTGCAAAAATAACAGCTTGGTACAACACTGGCATGCAGAAAGGCATCTTTGAATGCACAACTCATACCCTTGACATGATTATGGAGGTAGAAATGGCACCTACACAGTGCTAGCTAGGTGTACCTAATAAAGGGACCGTATATAATACATATATCTGCTTGTATATGTCTGAGTGTCTGAAACTGCTACAGGTGGCAAACAAAGCAAACACAAATCCATATACTCCTCTACCTTTGAAGCAATTCTAGATGAAAAAGTCCTATTCAAACTAGAGAGGTGTACTGTACCTAAGAAGGTGACCATTGAGTGTATATTGACTTATTTGCACAATTATTTTTAGGCATAAACAAATAAGAAGAATACTCTATAAGGTCAGAACACATAAAGTACACTGTCAGAAAAAATGTACCAATTTGTACCTTTAAGGGTACAGTGACTTGTCACTGGAGCTGTACCGTAAAGTATCTGCCAATTGTACCCTAGCTGTAAGTTAATATACCATCTAAGATACAGAAATGGACTCTGAGGAGGATTTTTGTACCATTGGGGTACATTAATGTTGTTTGTACCTTAGGGAACAAACCTGTATCAGGGCTGCACCCTTTTTTCTGACAGTGTGTACCATAGAATCGTATAATTAAAGGACTCGCATATGAGGAAATTAAGGTAACTTTTCCACTGTAGTGTTAATTACTTAGGCTAAGTAATCAAATTTATACAGTATTAAAAAATTAAATGAGGTACTGTACACTAAAATATGAATACTGGATAAAATGATACGCCTTTAATTTATTTAAGTTTGAACAAGCCCCCTGTACCGGATTAAGGTCAAGATATGTTTGATGGTCCTCTTGGTTTGGAGATAACCCATCAATGGCCTGAACATATTTGCTGTCTCCCAGGTAGAAATGAGGAAATGAGACGATGACAGGCGCCCCTGTAGTGACAGGAGAGTGAGACGTCACCCTGTTTTCACTGATAATGCAAGGGGTAATATTTGCATATACATTTGCCAAAGCAAAACTCATGACACACAACACAAAAAAGTGCAACAATCTAATAATAATCCTCTTTCTCTTCTGTGTGAGAGGCCATTTGTGGGAAAGGAAACACCATCTGACCCTAGTCTTACACTCTGTATTCATTTGAAATGCTGTGGACTCCAAGAACTCGATGTATTCATCAGGGAACAGTTTTGAAAAAGTAACAATACTTTCCAAAGCCAGTATTTAGGGCTATACTTTATTGGGCCCCAATCCTGAACCGAAAATCCCCCCTCTGATATGTAAATGCTGTGTTCAAACCTGGCAGGTGACATGTTTGGACTAGGGATGTCCTTTCTTACCATCACGGCAAACGCTGACATCAAGCACGCCCGTGCCTAGGCACTTGCCAGTGGTCACACAGAACCCAGCATTAGCAGGGTTCTCCTCAGGGCTGGCCAGAACTTCTCGAGGAGGTGCAAAGCGGTACGCAGGGATCCCTTTGACCTCCACATCTTCTATGTACTCCATATATATGGACCTTCGTGTAACATGAGACAGGGCGGAAACTCAGCCAACGCACAGACCCTCATGCATGTGCAGAGATACATTCCATCACAAATTCATACTCATATATATGCTCCAAATGAATCAATTAATAATGAATAATTAATTTACAATCAAAGTTTTGACATTGTCTAACTAGACTTGACAGCATAGAACAGACCTGGGCAAAAGCCAGCATATGGACCATATCCAGGACAAAAGGAGCTAATCTTACTGTTAATAAACTTTAACAAGTTTTAATGTGCAAATCTATAAATATCTATATAGGTGTTTGCTCACACAGTATTCTTTGAATTAATAATAAAATATAAGTGTTCTTAACATGAAAATTCTGTTCTGTCTGTTTCCCTGTTTGGCCAGCAAGTGTCGCTAGCCATCCTGTTCTTTCCCCAGTTTTTAGCTCTGTCCTGTGCCTAATGTGTTCCCCTATTCCCTAGGCCTCCGTGTGGCTGAATGGGCTAAGCGGGCAGCTATAAACCAAGCCTTCTGCACTAGGGCCTATTTGTATACTATTCTAATTATGTTTTCTTGTGTTTCTGCATAGCTCCTTGATTTGTACCTTTGTTAGTTATCCTTACTTGTAGTCACATCATGTTTCACCTGTGTTCTTTGAACCTCCTACATTTGATTCCTGAGTCCTTAGTGCCTGTTAACAATCCTCACCTGTTCTCTGCAGTTCCTAGTCATTTGTATGTAATTGGTAATAACCCATACCTGTCTCTTGTTGCCATGTGCGCATATAAGCACCTACCCCAGCCCTGTTCTTCGGTTGTGAGTATTGTTACTGCTGTGTGTTTGCTCTTGAGTGTTCCCTGTATGCACAGATAGTTGTTGCTGGCCTGCATATTTTCCCCTCTATGTCTATATGCTTTAGTTCTGCTTTTGCTTGTTTTGGAATTGTCAGATTACCTTTATTTGACCCCTCATGGTCCCTTTTTGTTGAGCTCAGTTTGTATTAAATGAGACCCAGCTGGCTTTCTCATCAGGCAAAACATAAGTGGTATACAAGCAGAGTAAAGCAGTTATGACTTATGAAGGAAATTGCTCTTGATAAAATGATTTCTATCGTAGCAGCCTTGTGTGCCGAAATATTCCCATGTCATCAACATGACAATAAGAAGACAGCACCCATTATAGGTGAAAAGTCACAGCCATAAAAACATGACCTCCATGCAAATGCTGGGGTCAAATTTTCCACTACAGGAATTTTTAGCACAGTAGAGCTGTCATTCCATAATCACTTGTTTACTTCAGTCAAGGTTGTCCAGATAATTTTAGTACATTGTGTGTCTGAATGTGTGCAGTTTCATGGTTACACAAACATGAATTTATTGATCTACAAATAATGGACAGTCAACTATATGTAAAACATAATGACTTCTAACCCAGAAATAAATCCCCATACTGCTTAGATTTAAACTAAACATTTTGTGAAATTGAAAAGAAATGTTTTTTTCATAATAGTTTTGTGAACATTAAATAGATGTTTGTTAATTTAGTGTACAGATTAGGTACCTCTAAGATGAAGAATGCTGCAGTAGCAAGATTCCTCCTAATTTGACAATATACTTTTGTTGATTAATAATTCAAATTAAAACCTTAAACAGTAATAAATAGTAGATTAAATACAAAAAAAATGTTCACAAAAGCACAAACGACTCACACTTTAATTGTATGGATTTGTCATTAAATCACAGAAAACCACAAAATAAAAATGTATTTGAGCATTGAGATTATTTTAATCTGGCACATTGTGGTTCATAAAGTGTGATGAAAATGGAACCAGTGCTTGATAACTTTTTACCACTGAGTGCTATTTTATTGTTCATTTATTAAAGTTGTGCATAGTTCAGTGGATTGAGTGGCTTCATGAGTTCTGTTAGAAGTCTCTAAAGCAGTATTTCCCAACGTCGTCCTCAGGGACCGACAGCCGGTCCACGCTTTTGCTCACGCCCAGCTCCTATTAAAACGTGGACTGTCTGTGGGTCACCAAGGACCGGTTTGGGAAACACTCTAAGGAGTTTTACTGGCACTGACTTTGCCAGCCGCGCCTACCAACCTGCAGAGGTCAGGAGAGAAAACATCGAGGCGCTCCTTTCTGGACAGAAGTGGGTGGAAGGTGCTGCCATCAGTGCCGTTAATCATGTTGCTCTGGTTGGAGGACCACCACGTCAACCGGCTGCAAAGAGGACAATGCTAGAGAAATGAACACATCCTGCTCCCAGTACATGCATTCAAAAAAAGTGTGTTAAAAATTCAACATCAGGATGTTTTCTCTTGAGATATGATCATTAGAGAAACTGGGTTAAAGGGTATACACTATGACTCACTAAACTCACACAGACATTGTAATTGCTAATATAACTTATGAAATCATTGGGACACACATTTCGACTCAGAGACAGTTTTCTTTGCACCTATACAAATTTCATTTTTCTTTTCTTTTTGCTTTGCTTTTTTTTTTGCTTTTGAATGAACCTTTATCCTTCCTGTTACCTTTCGCCGTTCCATGCAACTACTTTGGTGTAGTCCAAGGAGTCACTTTCACCCGTGAGGAAAACAAAATGATTGTCTAGGCTTCCATTTTTCTGGCAAGAGAAATAAAGAAAGTCTGTTTTTTTCCAGATCCTAACAGAAGCTATTATAATGCCAGTATATAGAAAACAATAATCAAAAATTGTAGATCTATATTCTATTGAAGGAATTCCAGAAGTAATCATTAGAGTCAAATAAATATTCAGATTATGCCTTCACCACAACCTTGCTGAACAGATAAGAGATCAAATAATAAAACGCACTAAAATAGTTTTCATCTCTGTCATAGATCTGTAAGTTAGCAAGAGCCAGCTTTAAACCATATTAAATTAAGACAAAAACTCAAGATGCCCAAAATATTTATGTGTACTTTATTTACACCCTCACACACTGATATATACCCTCACTGCCGCTTTATTAGAACACCTGTATAGTTGGTTGTTCACAGAAATATCTAGTCCACCAATCATGTCGGATCAATTCAGTATGTAAAATCATTCAGACATGGGTCAAAAGCTTCAGTTAATGGTCAGTTCAAAAATTATAATGAGTACAAAGGTGATTTATGATTGTGGCATGGCTGTTGGTGCCAGGTGGGGTGGGTTGAATATGGAGAATGCTGATCTCCTGGGATTTTCACACATTTGAACAGTTGAATGGCATAAGGACCCAACTTATGTCAACAGTTCAGGTGAGATGATGTAGAGATTTTGTGTCATTTCTTGGCACACATTGAGGTCCTTAAAACTGACATAATTTAAAAGCCACATCCATATGGAGTATTTTTACCTATCATGTATATCGTTTATGGCCAAAATGTACCCATCTTCCACTTAAAGCAAGTCAATGCGCCATCTCACTAAGAAGAAGTCCTGTCAAGCCTGGTTTCATGAACATAACATTGAGTTCAGTGTATTTCAATGATCACCAGACCTTAATCCCAGAGCACATTTACGATGTGGTGGAACTGGAGATTCAAAGCTAATAAATCTGCAGACATTGCAAGATTTAATTTGGTCAACATGGACCAGGATCTCTAAGGAATGTTCCCAACTCCACATGCAGTCCCTGCCACGAATAATTCAATTTTGGCTGTTCTGAAGCGAAGAGGCTCCCGCAGTATTAGAATGGTGTTCCACATAAAGTGGCCAATGACTGTATAAGGTACCAGTCAAAAGTTTGGACACTCCAAGTAACCTACAAGGGACAGTGATAATGTCTCATACAGTAGAAATGATTTTGGAGGAGTTTGACCAGAGAGTGAAGGAAAAGTAGCCAGTAAGTGCTCAGGATATATGTGGGAGCTTCTTCAGTACAGCTGGACAAGCATCCCAGGAGGCCACCTCATCAAACTGACCTAGAGGAGACACTAGGGTCAGCCGGTACCTGGAGCAATTAGGGTTAAGGGTGGTGGGATGCTGGGATCACTCTGCTGACCCAGGGATTTGAGTCCCACCACAAAGAGCTGCCTCCCCCAGCAAATTATTTTTTTTGTTTAATACACTTTTAGTTATTTAATTCCATATATTATTTTGCAGTTTTGATGTCTATAGTTATTCTAAAATGTAGAGAATAGTACAAATAAACCTTTATATGGGTGGGTGGGTCCAAACTTTTGACTGGTAATGTATATACATAAAAAAATATTTTAATAATAGACACTGGCATTGAATATTTGTCTGCCTTTGAATCATCACTGTTTCATGAATGTTACAATGAACATGTGTCCTTTGTCTGTCCACACACAAAGAACATGCACACGCCTGAGTGATGGGTCATACCTTGTACATGAGCCCAAAGTACTCGTGAATCTCAGGCTTTGAGGCACGAAGGCGTGTCAGCAGCGGGTCTTTGAAACCCCACAGCAACTCATGAACAGGTCGTGTCATAAAAAGCCCTACGCCTAAGGACTTCATCCAGATGGACACCATACTGCTCGTCCAAAAGCTGCCCCTCACTTTGTTCATCACTGCCTGTCATTAAAAACAATAACGATTAATTAGAGACAAAGAATATTTGGCCATGGCTATTTGTTACCTTGTAATCAGAGAGTGTGATTTTGTACCATTAACCCCTCCTAAATGTACAGAACAATAAAACACCAAATCTAATGGCAAATCAATACAGAAAACAACCCCAGATGGTGTTTTTTTGAAAAATGATATCTATTACCAAATTGCTTGCATATGAAAATGTGCATAGCTGTGAAGCTATGTTTTGCTGAGAAAAATCATGCTGCAACGATTAGGTAGACATATGGATGTTTTTGAAGTTGATATTGGAACTGACATCGGCAGACTGAATTATACATTCCCAGACATGCTTTGAGTAGAAAACAAAACAGGTGGTAAGGTCACAGTTAAGTTCAGGGGACTCACCACTGCAGGGATGTTGACAATTGTCACAAGGTCAACTTCTGGGTCACCGACTGACATGTCCCTCTCAAATACAAAAGTCTTTGGACTATAGGCAGAGACTTTAGTTCCATTCTCCACAAAGGTCACATTCTCCCTGGGCCTGTATTCCCTGGTTAAATTAATGAAAATTTTTGTTTATCCATTGCTGAAGAATCGGAATCAGATTCTTATTTCAAATATGTTCTCGGTTTGAAAAATGGGATGACATTGTATCTAAATCCCTTTTGCCCAGAGGGTAATTGGATGTTCAGGTTCAGCATTTTCACGATTAAGAATACTGCACTATTGAGAATCATCTTCATTTGACAATATACCCATAAATGAATAATAATTAAAATTAAAACCTTAAATAAATCCTAAAAAAACTTCTATCTTTGTTCGAGTCTTGAAGGCTTTCCTGCTTCTGCACTTGCTGGGGTGTGAGAGAATCTCTTAACATGAAATACAGAGTTTCACGAATCCAGCCTTGTGCAGTAACCTGCTCACCTGTATGTGTACGGTCCCATTTGAGTAACCGCTGCCCTGCCCCCCGCCAGAAATTCCTCTGGATTTGTGACATTATAGAAGTAATACTGCATATACACTGGGGGAGGGGGGTTCTTCCAAGACTCAAACACTCGACTCCCCTCTGTCAAAGTTATCTCCTGGGGATTAAGGGAAGACACAACACAGCTTAAATGCAAGAACGATAAGGATGTTTGTTTATAATGTTTCCTATTATAGGCAAATGTGTAATAACACGTGTCTGCAAGTAATTTTGTCTGCGGGTTTATTTACATACATTAATATCAAAAAGAAGAATCAATCAGAATAATATTACAACTATCTCCTTGTAGGGTTTTCAGTTTTAGAAAACTAAATGAATGCCACTGATCAATTTTATTGGCCATCTCAGCAAAGCATTTCCATTGGTTTAACCACAGGTCGTGCAGAAAGTTTACAAGGGCACAACAGACAAATCATCCTCTTGGTTCCCACAGTAAAAAATAAATAAACAAATAAACACAGCTGTAATAATTTCAAGAAATTAGTCCAACTTGAAAGCACCAGGGATAAAAATAGCAGACTTGCTTTTATTCCCGGCAGATGTTCTGTGAGCAGCGAAAGGTTGGTTGTACAGTTTTTGTAAATCTGTGGTAGTATGTGACAGGAGACACAAATGCCATCTGTTCTGGGCTGTCATGAAGACTGCGAATAACAAAGATGTTTTTTTTTTTTAAATATTATATTTTTCAAGCTGCAGTGTTAATAAAGCTTTCCAGGAATAAGCCACTTCTTTGTACTTATTTCACAACGTTCATGAGTTACAGCTGCAGCTGGAAAACAGCTGGAAAAGAATCCGCCGCGGACCTTACACAAGAACATTATTTGATGTGTAACACATTTCATTGTCCCAGAGCTTCCACTTTCTTTAAGAATAACTACTAGTGTAAAAGATGATGAACATATAAGGCTGATTTATTCAGGAAGCATAAACTTGTCGTAGGTGAACAGGTATAATTTCGACATCAGTAATAACATTTCTTGTTTGCTGTCATCCATAAGGAAAGCAACTATCTATATTATTTATAGGGCATTGATAATTACTAGAATTTAGAAGTAGATGATCAGCGGTCATTGTTAACACACCATAGCACACAGCAACAAAATGTGTCCTCTGCATTTAACCCATATGTGACATCGCAACATAGCAGGGGGCAGTTAATCCAGGCATTCAAACCAACAATCTTTCAATTACAAGCGCACTTCCCTAGTCATTAAGACACCACTGCCCACATGATGCTAATTGCTACCCACTAGTAATTACTAATTACAAAGCAGCCAGACAGTACAGTTTTATCTCCTGTAAATGTATTGATGTGCTGGGGCAGAGGTGAAAATCTCAGATCCAGAAAGTACAAATCCAGACCACAATTTAGTTTCAACCAAACAGTTGAGTACTCTGTGACTGTGACTCTTCATACTCAGCTGGTTGGTTGAACAAAATCTTGGTCCTGCAAATGCTCCTCCAGGCTGTTGGGGACAACCATGTGATCACATGAATGCTATTTCATTGGAAAATACCTCAATACACATACCACAGAAGCAAAAGAGGCTTACAAAACAAGATTTTATTTGTTTTATCTTTGTTCACCTCCAATAAGAAACAAAAGTTTGACTATTCCGACTAAAGAATTAACAAATAAGGTGATGGTGATGAAGTAATTTAGCAAGCATCATGGATGATTTTTTTACTGTATTTGTGAAGCTTCATTAGAATATTTGACCCAAATTGAAAAATGGATCCCATGTACCAAGCAGATCATGCTGTAAACTGGGCTGAACAAATCATCTGACAGTGTACTTTAGATGACAGAGAGACACTAACACAATTAATCAAATACAAAAAGAGGTTAAATAAATATTTAAGTTAAGTAGACCAAATGCTTAAATAAAGTCCAGAGATTATGTTTATTCTAGGGCAATAATAAGGGAAAACCAGCTGCCTGACAAACAATATATGATTTTTCATTCACATTTAACTTCCACAAGAAATGCTACAAGCTGGAGATAATTTTAAAACAAAGCGCCATTAAAAACATATACCATGCGGACTATATATCGATATGTTGCTTTTTATTGAACATATTCAAAAACGCTCATTAGCATTGCTTGTCAGCAGATTCTTGTATGATAATATGTAAGTAAGAGAGCTCCAACGCCAGTTAACCCCGCTGACAGTGCCAACTCAAATCAGCTGGGATCAGGAATGAGTGGGAAACTCTAATACATTCCATGTACATATTTATATGCTTTAAGGATGACATTACATACTAAATTTGAATGTTACACACAAAACTAGCAAACATTTACTAAGACATGGAATATTTTCTAAGACATTAAATGAGACATGAATATGGTTATTGTGGTCAATTCATGTTATGCAAATTTGGGTGGAGTCACTGGACCAATAGTTTACAGTGGTGTAACCTCACATTTCTCCCAGGCTTAACTCTTAACTGCATTGGTAGACATAGTCACAGAATATAGGCAAAAGGCGAGCTGAGCATGGAATTCCAGAGGCTTTGTAAAGGCTACTTGCTGTGCAGGACATAATCATGAACTCTGAACAAACACTTTAACCCTGTAGTGTTTTGATTCACTCTACTGATTGTTACTCAGCTAAATGAAAGTCTTTGATGATGTGTGCCTGAATACCTTACATAACATGCAACCCAGTACAGGGTTATAAGAAGCCTTGAGCCCATGCCAGGAATCACAGAGCACAGTGCTGAGGTACATCCTGCATGGAATTGCCAATCCATTACAACACAGACACATTTACAAACATATACTCTGGGCAGTTAATTTGGTCAAAGAACAAGCAAGCACACTTTGTAACACACTTTGTGACAGTGAATGTCTAAGAATGTCAATTCTCATTTATGACCACTGTATTTTCATAATATCCTAAATTAGGCAACTGCAATAATTGTTTAATTAACCATTACTGCCTTAACATCTAAAACCAAGTGCAAACAACCAGCAATTCACATGGTTATTGCAACTTAAAAAATAAGTCTCTCTATTTCGGTGTCTCAAAATGCAAGTAATAATGCATACAAGGACACTATTTCAATAAAAAATCAAAACGTTGCTACCAATATTAGTTTGTAATTTCTCAAACACATGCTAGGTAAATGTACTACCAGTCTGCTCGAGTACATTCAGTTACCAGCCTTCAGCATCTGGCCATAAAGACATTCTCCCTCATAATATATGTATTATGTCTAAAATCTCTTTATATTGTATCAAGATGCAGTGATCCAGTGAGTCAAACACTGAACAGATGGTAAACTGTTACTGGCTAGCATTACACAGCAATAAGCTTCACCTCAATAGTTAGCTAACTACTAACCCCACACTGTGAATATTAGAATGAAGTAGCTCAATCTATATATAGATTTACAACACAGGCTATAACATGTGTGTTTATTTTTAGCAGGAATTTAAAGATGGAAAGTCATACTCTACTAGAGAGTTAGGAGCTTTTAGGTTATTGTATGTTAACCCCCTGAAGTTTCAAGGAAACCTGCAAAGAGACGTGCACAATAGATTTTTTTTCCTAGTTTATTTATATTTGTTAACTTCGAAGGCTATACAGAAAAGAGTATCAGTAGTTATTGTTCTACAGGAGTCATATAACTTCCCATCTAGAGAAAAGCATAGTAAACTAAAAAAAAAAAAAAAACAACAACCAAAGGATATAACATCAGTCATTAAAGTTCCTGTAATACTTTCGGGCTTTAAATTGACCTGCACCTTGTCTACATTCATTCAGTTCTCAGATCTCTCACACTTTAACGACTGGTCTAATTTAAAAATAGGTTAATAAATGCGTGCTGTTTATTTAGCGCTTCATTTTAATAGATGAATATTGAATTCTCCGGAGACCACTTACTGCTTACGACTGATGTGACATTGCCCATGACTGCTGTAATATAACGCGGACATTAGGCTCATCGAGTCGTATGTTTTACGTTATATTTCAGTTAAGCGTCATTTCACGTCAATAATATCTACAATGTAGAATATGAGTAGCACAATTATTTCATTGACAAGGACAAGTGGAACAAAGGGCGCCAGCTCACATGGTCAGAGTTAACGGTCTCATTGGCGACCTTGAAAACTTTAAAAGTTTCTCTTCTCATATAACACAAGAATGCATCACAATGCTTACCCAGTGATTTGTTTAACTTCATATGCTATACATAAAAAACAGCGGTATTTTCGTTAAATGAGACCCAGTTCCATAACACCTCCATGTAAATGGGCTTACCTTTTTTAAGCGGCTATGCATCAGTGTCTGAAAGACCTGCGCCAGAAGCAAACCGATCCCGACTGTCAGGAGAAGCGCGCAGATGATTCCCGTTGTGTACAATGCACACGATTTTCTTGTCATGATGTACGGATGATAATTACCAAGAAAATTACTAAATATAATATGTCGGATATTTTCCTATTGGCCACTTGTTTTTTCTTACAACGATTCAATCAATAATGCAACAATGAAGGGCTTATGAAAAGGCAGCTTCTGCTCTCCACAGAAGTTAACGTGCAACGACAAATCTTCCACAGAGCTAGTAGATTTTACAAACAGTACTTCAACTATCTTGAATGGCCTTTACTAGCCGAAATGATTCTTTTTGGTTTTCACGATGGGGGTGTGTCAGACGGGGCGTGGTTACACGCAAACTGTCACCGTTAGTCACGCTTTTGCTACGGTCCTTTTTATAGCCTTCTAAGATGTCATTTGTTACTTTCAATAGTCCCTGTTGTTTGTTTTTGTGATTAAAATAATAAAAATAATAATAAAATAATAATTATATTAGTAATAATAATAATAATCATGAAGAAGAAGAAATTAAGAGCTTGTTTCGTTTCTGCGTTTGTGAAATACGGAAGACACTATCTGAATATCGGCAGTTCTCTAGTCCAAGGTAAAAAAATAATAAAATAATACAATTTATTATAACTTAACATATTATTATATGTTATATTATATTATTATAACAAAATATTACAACTTAAGTACAAGTTTAAACTTCCATATGAGAGAAATACTCAGGGTGCCTGACCTGTCACCTACATTAACCCAAGGATTTTTATCTCAGCTATATTTAAACATACTGCTGCCAATTTCCTTTCACTGGGCAAAACATTGTATATGTCTGCTATTTGCACCTTCACTGCTAACTAATTTTCATCCATCCATCCATCCATCCATCCATTTTCCAAACCGCTTATCCTACTGGGTCGCGGGGGGTCCGGAGCCTATC
>JAABNY020000119.1:19066205-19079738 GCA_015164015.2 Brevimyrus niger
AATCTTCCCATGCATAGGATACAGACTTTGCATTACACAAATGGCATCATGCATGTATAAATTAGTATATAAAAATGTTCCCAAAGCACACAACAGATCTGTGCTTACATTAGCCTCCCTTTAGTGCAAAAAAATCCTTGAAACCATGCTAAAAGGTGAATAAAGCAGATTTCTTTAACAAAACCATTGTTTGTTATGAAAAAGCAGAATTAAAGTTTTAAAGTAACACGTTCGATACAAGCAGTCTCATGATTATTTGTGCTGCTGGATTTATGACTTCAGCAGAGGCTCCTGTTCTGCCAGAGTTGACTGAAAAGAAGAGCAAAGTAAAATCAAAGTCAGTATGTTCTATAACAAACTGAAATCCATTAATTCCGTATCAGGTATACACCACCTAATCCATATTTACATATCTTTGTGTCATATCGAAACAATTAACAGTCATATGTTAAAAGAAAACCACTAAAATTGTACATTGCAAAGTTAAAAATGTTTAGAACAACAGTACCTATCTGTGAGAGTACATTTAGGCTAGTAAGTAAGGCTGGATTTAAACTCAAACCCAGAAGATAAGGGGCAAGGATGCTACTCATAATATTATTCTACAAAAAAAAAAAAAAAAATGGGTGGAACTTTTATAGGTTGGCTTTGGATGCACTAGATCGTCATGTATACCAGGTACTCTCATGCAAAACCTACCTCAGGACCTCGCTGCTTGCACACAAGTATGATGAAGATGACACCAATTAATATCGCTAGTCCCATTATGAAGAAGGGGATGTCATTAACTATCGCCCCCTTAGTGACCACCTCCCTCACGGTCCTGGCCGACCCTTCGTCGATAATTACACTCTGAAAGAGAAACATTACTATATGAAGCAGGCAGCACAGATCAAGAGTGAAGCAATTTCCCAGTTTCTCCACTGTAAATACTGCAGCTCAGAGTTTTCGGCATGTTTCGGGTAACGCGGCCCTTAGCTAGAGGTCTGCGTTTTAACGATGTGGTCGCAGGAATGTCAGGACCAGGGTGGCAGCGAATGGGGAAACTGGCAAGTTTGTGTGGTCCATTCCCTGCCAATTAACCTATTCGGAAATGCTGGAGAGCGAGGAGAAGCAAGGAGACGGAACAGACAAGATGGAAAATGGAAGAGGGAAGTACTGGCTGTACTCTGGTCTTCCTATAAATTGCCACCTGACAATCCCATTAGGATGCTGGGGCCCCACCCTTCACAATGCTCAACCTGCATGCACCCTGACCTGACTCTGAACACACCCTCCCAAAGACATGCATTTCCCCCACTGCTGGTGCTTCATTCATTAGGTTTTTGTTAAATAAAATGCCTCTCACGTGAGCCTGCCCCTAGCTCCGCCCGTCTTGTCATCTTATCGAAATCGGCAAAATATTCTTAGATGATGCGGATAGTGACAGTTTCTGTCCATTGTTTGTATAATTTTAGCATACATTGTTCTCATTCTGATTGTGAAGGAACAGGTGGGACAATAAGTGCCCAAAAAACAATACAAAGGTACAAGGTTTCAAGGACTTACTTCATTGAGATACATCACAGGAAACACTAAGTCATTGACATTACCGGTCTGGCTGCAGAAAGAAAAAAAAAAAAGAAAAGAAATAATGTGTTAACTGACCTTTCCCCTACAAAACGTCAGACTGAAATTCATAAGACCCCATCAACTGTTTCTACACGTAAGAGCAGTTGTACATTTTAAAATAGTGTAAACATGGGGGCACAAAGAACACACCAGTGAGAGAAGGAAAGAGTGAAGAAAACTATAGTCAAGCTTGAAATGAGATACCAGATCATTTCAGTTTAATGGAAAGAGTATGAGATTCTGATTGCTCATTCACATACAGAACAAACATATTGAGGTACATTAACTGTATAAACATGCAATTCAAATAGAAACTCATATTGGGATCTACTGTTTGAAATCCCTTTAAATTAGGCTGGTCAACTTTGTTCTATTTAATATAATTATATTTTTCCTTGTGCTGTACAAGATTCCCAAAGCATTAGATCACAATATTAATTGTGATGTATTTATCAAGGATGGTCAACCCTCTATTGTAAGATACTTTCCCACCCTTTAGGATGTTCAATATAGAACATTCCATAAACTGTTTTTCCATTGTACCAGTAATAGCTACAAAATGCTGGACTGATTAGGAATCTCTGAGCAAAGAATGGATTCCAACTTGCTACATGCAACAAAGCCATAAAATTGTGGATTTTGGCACAACACCACAAATTAAACAAGGGGCTTAAACTGTGATTTGTCTGCTTCATTAAAGCTAGAAACAGAATTAGAAGTTCTCTTGCAGCAAAATGAAAAAAAGATGATTAAATGTTTTTCGGCTATATGAAAAAAACTAATTTACATGTGTTAAGTCACAGCCAAAATGTGTGTGACATAGCCAAATATCTGAGGCTGCCACATTCGATTTCTACATATTTACACAATTCCCTTTAGGTAATAAAAGAAAAATGCAATTTGAATCTTCACAAACCAATTAACTACTATTGCAACTCCAAAACAAATATTTCTAAATTAAAAAAAAACTGTTATTGACCAGTTACTTTGTTAACATCAATTCAAGAACTCCCTCTACTGTGTGTGTGTGTCTGACAAAACTTCACTGCTACCAAGAAGGTAGTATCCCCAAAAAACATAAGTTCTCTGTTGTCTTAATTGCCTATTGCTGAATTTCACTGTATTTTACAGCTACAGCGGTTCAGTGAGTAGCTTGATTCTCACCACTAAACACACACAGTTTAAATGGAGCTTTCTTGCCAGTTAATAATTGTTTAAAATGGCAATGCTGTGTGTTCTTCTGAACACCACTGTAGTACTGCAGTCATTAAAGGCTTTTTCATCAGACTCCTCTGACCCCTCTCAGTAAAGAGGTGTCTTTAACCTACAAAACTGCTGGTGACTGCATTTTTTCAAAATATATTTATTCACTTGTAGCACCATAAACCCTTGACACTAATGCAAGAAAATCCTGGAAGTTTGGCTTTTTGAGATGCAGGGACAAAAAATCAAACTATGTTCAAAATCAATCAGATCACATCTTGCCCATTCTAATGCTTCAAACAGTATCTGGTAGTTTGCTACCAGCAAATACCAGTTGAGCAAATACCAAGACAGTGGCCAAAGAGTGTAAATGCAATTTGTGATTATAGTAACTGCAATATCTAATAATTGACTACAATTAGCTACAACAAATGACATGGTTATGTTATTGCAGGTGCAGTTACACAAGAACATAACATTTATTTCTTTAATTATTTCTTTTTGTGTGTATGTACACCTGCCACAATTTATCCTGCAGCACATGGTCCCAACGTTCTTGGCTGACAGAAATCTTACCTGAAAGCTGAATATTTACGAACAAACACATTTACTTGTATTCGCTTGGTTGCTCTCAGAAGAAAACCTGTGAGCTAAGAAAAGAATACAGGTTATATTTTCCCTTAAAAATATCATTATGTCTGTGTATATTAAAGCTAAAAGTTTTTTATTTTGGTAAGGGGCCTTGTCAAAATGCATCAATAAATTTTACAGTGAAATTACTGTAAAATTATTGCACGTTACAAATGAGACATAAAATAAATATTTTTGATCCATAGCATAACGATGTTCACCATTCAAACAAGGGCAAGAAAAGTTGTTTTTCAGTTTTTATTAGCAGAGTGTAAAGAGCGTGACTTAACAGCCACAACCTGTCAGTACAATATACTGAGATAAGAAATCATCGTGCTTGGAGGACTTTGACTCCTCTTTAGTTTATTAAATGAACAAGCTACTGAAATAATCAATAAGGAAAACTAAAGTAATTTGTCATCATAGCCAACAGTATGGCCTAAGTGTAGCAGGCTTTATCAAGAACAAATAGTTAATTAGGCTTATGCCGTACCAGCTCTCGCCAAGCACTATTGTCTGGGAATATGGCATGATCCCAACTGCCAACGTCTGAACACCCCTGTTACAACATGATACAACACACTGCAGCTTATTACTCAGGACTTTGGCCTACCTAGGTCGGATGAGATTAACTTCCCTCTTTAAGGAAGTAACGGCCAGGACTAGAGAATTCTATTTATCACTAATAAGAACTTTTCTTATCTAAGAAGCTTGTTTTCTCTCTGTTTCTCTTTTCTCTTAAGAGTTCAAGCCCCCAAACCTAAGAGCATGATAATTACCCTGGATTTATAATCGTTGTTTTCAAATATCTACTTTAACTATTTGTTAATTCTGGAGTTCCTGCTTGTGCTAACAAACGTTTTTTGCAGCTCCAGCAAATCAAAAACGTGTCTCTACAGCACTATACCAGTGGAGGGAAAAGTATGATTAAGAACTCTCTAATAATTATGTAAAGTATTTGCAGCATTCTTTGATTTCTGGATTTGTTGTTGATGGTTCAATGGTTTCGCAGTGGTCTACCCATTGATATGATGACTAAGTCCAATCCAACCTCAGGCCGTACTATTCATCTTTTATTTAAACTTTTCCCATACAGTCTTTTTTTACAGTCTTCTCATAATACGTCCCAACTGATACAGCTTCAGGCAAGTCCTTTGTGCTTCAAGTGAAACGTCAGGTTTGAACTGCTCAGGAATTTACTTCTTTGTCAGTCTTATGAGTCTTTGCAAGCACCAAAGTCCCAGAACATCAATAGTGTTTCTGTCCAGCTTCTTTATTGTCCAATATTCACACACATTGTGTCACAGAAAAACAAAATATTCTGAACAATTCTGATCTTTGTTCTTAGAGATACAGTGCTGTGCAAAAGTCATAGGAAATGTTTAAAGCTATTTATCTAGGTAGTATGTGCACTTTTGCTATGAACAAAAAACACCATTTAGCATTAGAACATATGCAAATAAACAAGAATTTCTTCTGTTCTACAAATAGTCACTTATGAGTAGTCAATGATGACTATTGTGATGACTAGATAAACAATGCTTCAGTTCCCAAACTGGCGAACTGTGACTCATCAGTGAATCAAAATTTTACAAAAAAAAAAGTGTCATGCGCTTTACTTACAGGGTTGACATCGATAACAGTTTCATGATCCTCCTTAACTGGATTCATCCCAAGTATGTCATCAACATATTTCTTATCAGCTTGATAGAAATGAGGGGACGACATAATTATTGGGGCCCCTACAGGTGGAGAGAAGAGATTTCTCAGGCATCCTGTGTATATCATCATGCAGACTTCAAATTCAAATTAAAATTTTATCGGTCACATACACAGTACGATATGTAGTGAAATTGGGCATTAACTTCACGTCACTGAAAGAGATAAGTTCTGCTGAAAGAACGCCAATGCCTTGGCGATGGTGCAAAGCAAGGCTACCAATGAGAAGAAACACGTGAGGCTTCTATACGGTCTGCTGTAGCCCTGCCTCAGATGGAAGAGCTGCTTCTTCACAACAATAGAGTATAACCACTGGCTGATGCAACGTGTTTACATTTGAAAATTATGTCATTTAACATTATGATACAAGGATAACTCTGTTACGCTCTGAAACCTGTTACTTTGTTTTCCTGATGTGTCCTCATGTCTCAGTCCCTGCCATACCACTGTCTATATTCACCACTCAGTTGAATGTTAAATCACAAATCCAGTAGGCTTTGAATCAGGTGTTATGAATTTGTAAATAACATAAATCATATTCCCAAACATTCGATTTATCATATCGATGACATATTGATACTGAATTAAATAAATCAGGTGCTGTTTTCTATTCAGAATTTACTTTTTTAAACACTACAGTAGAAAGCTTCTAAGGCGAGAAACAAGAATCACCTAGAAAAAAAAATATTGGTGGAGCAATAAAATGACGAGTATTTTTGCGAGATCTTGGAATACTTTTGGTGGAGTCATTTTAATAAAGAAGATGGCGGCTCTTTTAAAATGATTTACTACCTTATTACCGGCCACTATTGGTTTAATACTAGCAGAAGCACAAACAAGGAAGCCAACAATTTGCTCAACACTCATGGTTGCACGGTAATGAAATGTAGTAATGTAGTATTTATATAATAATCATTACACAGGTATGGCATTTACTATTACCATAAATACACAAATACACATACTAATTTACGCTACATAAAGACATGTAAGGGGTGGTGCAAAGCAAGCTGGGAACCTCATAATTAGTTCTACTGACCAACCCTGCAGAGTCAAATTATGTCAGATAATTGTAGACAGTAAATGGGATCAGAACAAATAAAAAACTTTGCCTCATGGACCCTAGATAGGGAGATCACTGAAATGGTGATCACTCCTGAAATGACATTGTATCGCTAAAACGACGTTTGATTCCTTCGATTACGTTTAAAGTGTTCGGCCAGGAGGCAGACAATTTATGCCATCTGCTGTCGCATGTGTATAATGACATTTAAATTGTAGTCCTGGAATATAAGATGATCACAGTTTTTTTAGATGTCATTTTTGGGGGGAAAAAACAGCATCTTATATTTAGGCCAATACAGTATTTAGGGATTACTCGTTATTAATGACAAATGTCCACTCACTACCTGTGACTGTAAGTGAGCAAAAGCTGTTTTCTAGATTTCTGAATGGGTGGATTTTAATGAATATTTCAATTTTTGCATGGGCACTTCGCGTTCAATAGCTGCCACACTTACAGTATCTGGTGGTGAATGGACAATTATTTCTCCACTGGCAGTTATTTTAAAAATGCAGCCGAATGCCAATTATTTATAAATAAAGTATTGTGGGATCTTACAAAAAGACTTCCATTAATTATTTTTTCCTCCCATGTACGTTTCTGTATGTCGCTTTGGATAAAAGCGTTTCCTAAATAAACAAAATGTACAAAATTTATTAAGAAGGCATGCATTTTTTTGAATTGTGGTCACTTATCAACAACCTGAAAAAAATTTGGGATGGGCCAATCCACGTTTTTGTTTCTGAACTGATTCCGATACACAACTGCCAATACAGATGCAATAGCTTAAAGGTATATGATGTTAATCTTTATACCTTACATATAGTTTTTTAGCTAGTAAATACAAATGAATAAATGTATGCCAAAAAATCTTTAATTAGGCTACTAGAAACATACATAACGTACTGTTCCACCTCGTTTGTCGTCTTTTAAGCGTTTTTGTGGCATTTGCAGTTCAATTTCAGTATCTTACAAGAGAGTATATACACACACAAGTGACGAATGCTTAAAATGGCCCACAATGTTGCTCCCCCTGGGAAAAGCGTCACAGTTCACATGCTGTAGCGATTGCGCCCAAGCTAGCGACACCCAAATGATATATTTTTTTTATGTATTTTCATTTTTTCATACTCGCGTTGTTTCACACAATTGCATGTGCTTTCTTTAGTGGGATTCCCCAACTAAAAACTACTTCCACCTCTCAAAACTTTGATTTTACAGAGATTGCAAATTGCTGTGCTACTAGTTGCTGTTAAAAGTGTAAAATACTCCCAGATCGTCACCCGATCTTATCTGTTCTTACGCTCCTCTTGCTGCAAAGGGTATGAGCATGACGTCACCACAGGCAGAAGTCATTGTGCTCACACCCAATGAGTGGCAAACAGACTGAGAGGCAGCTTTAGCATCTAGCTTGAATGCCAACTGAACACGGGCAAAATGGGAAAGAGCTGTCGTGCAACTGATTGTACAAATAGATTTAACACGAAATAGGACCTACGTTTTAGGAGACTAGAAAACTAAATAAGTATTGGATATGGATCAACCACATATGGCCGTTATCCGATCCATCAAGTAGGTCCGCCAATACTGATTTAAATATCGAATAGGTGCATCTCTATTATGTTTACGTTAAATTCCCATGACCGACCTGTCTACAAAATGTCACACTTACCTTGCTTACAAACACTGACATTCAGCAGGCCAGATCCCAGGCAGTTCCCAGCCGGCACACAGAATCCTGCGTTGGCTGGGTTTTCAGTGACGTTGGCAAACACCTCTCTGGGAGGCGTGAACCTGTACGCGGGAATGTCCATCACATACAGCTCCTTCTCAAATAGGGCATAGATCGACCTGCCGTCATCACACAAGAGACAAAAAAAAAAAAAAGTTTATTTTTTTTGTACTCTACCAGTACGACAATTCTAGTTAACTGAAATGATTTCCCCTCAGTACGAATCATTTGTCAAAAATAATCTTAACATTCTATCAAAAAATTTATTCCATTAATAAACGACCCCAGTTTAAATTTTACTGAAACTGGAGGGAAATCCTGATTAAATGCCAGCATAAATGAGAGCTTAATCTGTTCAGCCTTGAGCAAAGGAGACGAAGAGTGGACATGATCCAGGTATATAAAACTAATAGGTCTGGATGCTGTTCAAGCAAATAGTTACCAGTTCTACAAATAGTTATTAGTCTAAATACAAAGTGGAAATTAGTAGGAGAACATTTTAAAATGGATTTGAGAAAGCACTACTTCACACAGCCTGTAGTTAGAGTATGGAATAGTCTTCCCGCTAGTGTAGTGCAAGATAAAACCCTGGGCTCCTTTAAATCAGAGATAGATAAGATTTAACAACTTTAAGCTGTTAGTTGAATTCTCCTCTTCTGTTTGTAACTTTCCTATATTCTTATGAAAAGGCCAGACAGAACCAAGAATCAACAAGAACTAATTCATAGAAAGGTGTATCTCCATCTGTGAAGCTGATGCGATACACATCTTGATGCGTTGTCAACGATCCGATACGTTAAAAATAAATATTAAGCAACTACTAATACGATACAGTATGATTCACCCCATTTTGATTCAGAGCAACACAACACAATACATTGCAAAAGAATGTGAGGTCATGCAATTCAATATGATAGAGGTACAGACAGTTCAGAGAGAGGGAATCGATATAAATACAAAATTACTAATCAGAAATGTCAGGTCACATTTTGAAATGATAAAGGCATAGAGCCTCTTTCTAATAATTAAATATTAATAAATTAGATTTTACAGATGCAAAGATGTGAGACATCACAAGTTCATCCCGAGTTGTATCCAGTGCACTGTTTTTAATTAGGGAAAATGAACCAGGAACATTTGTACCAGTGCACCGACGAGAATAAGTGAATCTTACCCATTCCTACTAAATAAAAATTTTTTCTTACATGTCATACCTCCTTCATCAAGTAAATCATTTAAAATGTTTCCCGACATAAACTCTCTGATGGTCCCTGAGGACTGGATTGAGAATCACTGATTTAAAATGTAATCCTAATTGCTTCCTCAATTAAATAAAATAATTATCTGGCCTTCAATTGGCACTCAAACCTGCAGAGGTCCGAAGAGAACAAGTAGAGCATCTCGACTTTGGAAATTAAGGGATGGAAGGAGGCCGCATTGGTTCCATTAATCATATTGCACTGATCTGTACTCCACCATTCCAGATTGCTGTAGGCAGAAGATACAGACTCAAGATCAAATGGCTGCACAACATCCAACACCCAAACTCAGACGATATACTCAGACTGACGATACCTTTCATTGCGCCATTTAGCCACTCTGGTAAAGTCTGTATAGTTTTGTTTTCCAGTGAAGAATATGTATTCACCATCGTCAGTTCCATTCATCTAAAATAAGTACAATTTAAAAAATGAATCAAAGAATGAAACCAGCGGCTCATTTAAGTGAGCAACAAAACATTTTGATGGTTCATTTGAATCACAACCTCATTTACACATATTATGGCTTGTTTCAGCTATATTCCAAAGCGGCTGTGTGCTGACTATTTAGGTAACTATTTAAGAATCATTACTGATGAGAAGAAAAAAAAAGTGTAGATTTGCATCAGTAAAAATGTGCTACAATTACAAGCAGTTACCGGAAGAACAAAATTTTAATATTATGCTCATTACCATAAATCCCATACTGTAGTGCAATAATGCCAACTAAAATCTAACAATATAATTCTAGCAGAAAGAAAAACCTACCTTATAGAAAAGGCCAAAATTGGGATCTACTTCTGGAAAAAATGTATGCACAAGATTGAGAATATCATCTGTGTATCCCCAGAGCAGATCCCCAACCTTACGAGTCACAAAGAGCCCTTCGTTTTTTGATGTCATGTATGCAGAGATAAGCTTGCTAATGGTGGAATGATCCTTAAACTTCTCCATTACAGTCTGCCAAAAGGATAACAGGAAATCATTTGAACAGTCGTGGAATAAACCTACTCAAAGTCAAAGTGATCGTTTTCCAAAACAGCAATATGAAAAAATACAGTATTTATTATAATTTGATTAAGATAAATTGCCTCTGGTGTTTATAAATATTACAATACTATACTGTAATATGACAATATTATTACAATATAATAATACGTTTAGAAATATTATAATATTATATTATGTCAAAATAACTCTACATGACATGTGACCATAAAAATAATGCAAAATGGAAAAGTAAGCTTATATTTTCATTCAGAAGTCTACAGCACTTCAATGCAAAAATGTATTGAGGGGTACAGGAATGAATTACAGAGCCCAGCCTACCACAGCAGGGATGTTCACAGTCCTGATGAGGTCATCTTCTAGTCCTCTGGACATGTTGGGCTCAAAGATGTAGGTCTTGGGATTGACTGCAGATATTTCATTACCATTGTCTAGAAAAGTGACTTGCTCCATGGGACGAATTTCTCTGCAGGAAACATAACATTCTGAGTGAATGCAGCATCAGACAATGGGGTCACGGTGAGCATGGAGCCTATCACAGATGGGCATGAGGCAGGGGCCACCCTGGACGGGATGCCAGACCACTACGGTACACATACATGGTCACACAAGGCCATTTTAAAAATATCATGACCAAAACACATTCTACATGCCCAATTAATTCCTGAGAAAATGTTATGACGCATTTATCCTCCCAGAATGACTTTCAGAATCCTACTGGAAACTTAGTTCTATTTCCATGCATGCATCATCTATCTTCAACCAGCTTTTCCTGGCGAGGGTCAGTGGAAGCATGCCTAGTGGGTCAGACGAGACCTCTGTGCCATCATATTCCCACAAACCCCAAGCAGCCATGTGAAGGAGCAGGGTTGAGTTAAAGGGACGGGATGTGCTAAGCTAACGTGATGAAATGTTGAACTGCGGAACTGGTTGAGAGGTGAATGGAACCATCTTGTTTCTCAGATTCACAGAGCACATTGGATGGAGGCAGTTGGGTCTGTTCGTACATTAATGAAAGTCTGAGTAATGATGTCAGTGTTCCCTTTCTTACACAAGTGCTTAAACTCTCACAAAAAAACCTGCCTTTTTTTCTGGTCAGTGTTTACATCCAATCATATGCCTGTTTGCTCCACGCATGCCATGCACAAACCAGTAAAGGATACTGACACTCCACCTATATCTCACTCTTACACATTTATTTACACTTAGTGCCCTTGCATGCATTTTTATACTTCAAAGGCTAAGATTTCAGAATCAGAATAACTTTATTGATTCCGAAGGAAATTGCTCATGTTACTACTAAACAGTCACGCAGAAACACAAGACAAGAATGCAAAAATATAAGTGTAAGAAACTGAAATAAAATTAAAAGAGAGACTCTGCGCAATATACACCATAATATATACATAAGAGAAACAGAAATACGATATATTAATAGAATAAATACTGAGTGATTATTGCACTTGAACGTTTCATTAACATTAAAGAGAATGTTAATGTGCTGAATTCTCAGTGAAATGACCATTAACAACAAAGCCATTACGTCCAGCATTTCACACTGTGACGTGATGCGTGAGCTTCGAGAAAACTATGTAGACAAACTTTTTAAGCAAAGAGATTTACTCTCGTTCAGTGATTACCTACACTGACGCGAGAGGGGTCGACCCGCGACAGCCCTCTTGAGAGATACCTGTAGGTGTAAGGCCCAACCTCAGTCACTGACGGACTCTCTCCTTTCAACACCTCCGATGGGTTGGACACGTTGAAGAAGTAAAATTGCATGTAGACAGGGGGCGATGGATTCACCCAGGCTTCAAATACATCCGTGCCATTTTTTAGCACAATCTCCTGCAGATTAAATCTGAGTTAGTATAAAACCACAACTGTATGCAACATGGGAAGATCAAACTAATTTGTCGCACTCTAGCACAAAAACAGACTTCCGTCCCCTTCCATTTTTTCGTGAAAAGCTGTTTAGCACCCTTTTCATGGGCAACTCCTCAATTCGCCTGACAATAAAAGACATTGGCATTCGCTATAGCTTTCCTATTTCGATATGCATAGATATTTAGAGTACATTTAGATGACCATTAAAGTTTATTACAAACTTGATTCCTTGCTTGTTACAGAACGGCAGGAATGATTTGGAAATAAATCATTTGCCAATGTCTGAGCAGCACAATCCTATAATTGAAGAACGCAGTTTTAAAGGTACACTGTACTGGAAAACGGATGCGTATTTAATTATATTTTTAGTTCATGTTTTACTACGCATAAGTAACAACTGCACAACCTCCCCAAACAAATACCTTTTTTATCGTCGAGTGCAGGAAGTTTGGAAATACGTGAAACAACACCAATGCGATGGAGACAATTAATAACAATACAGAAACTACACCAGTACCATACAGACAAATTTTTGGCGGCATCGTGTAAACTAAAACTAAGTGAAGGTTCTTAATGCCCAAAACAGAATACAACAAAAAGATGACACCTTTGGCATCATTTACTATCTATCGTGTGACACTGGTTTTGTGTTACGTCAAAAAATAACTAGGCGAAACGTAGAGCGTCTATAACATCAAACCCGATCGGTACGGAGAGCGCCGGCGCCGACCCTGTGTCAGCCAATCACAGAACGGAATCTAACGTCCCCAGTCCCAACCAATCGCAGGGGTTTTAACTGAGAATGAAAAATGTAAAGAAAAATGGGAGATGGAATTCCTGATTGTTATCATTGATTTGAGTCTTTGGAGTTCTTTCAGCTAGAATATACGCTCTTTGGATTGTTCACTCCCCCCTCGGTATCTTGTCACTTCCGCATTTTATGTTGTAGTTTTGTTTATTGATTACATCTTGGAGATTTCGTATGTGCCGGATTGGGAAGTCACCGACCTAATCTCGTTTTGTTTCAGTTTTTTTCTTGAATCTTTGACTCTTTCATATGGGGAGTTAATAAAAATAGTGGCGGTGCAGTGGTTAGCACTGTTGCCTCACACCTCTGGGACCTGGGTTCGAGTCCCCGTCTGGGTTGCAGTTTGCAGTTCTCCCTATACCGTCGTGGGGTTTCCTCCGGGTACTCCGGCTTCCACCCACAGTCCAAAGACACACTGAGGCTGATTAGAGTTGCTAAATTGCCCATAGGTTTGCATGTGTGAGTGACCCGACTTTCCCAACAAAATCCCACCCCCTCTCTGAAAATACATAAAACTGAGCTGAAAGCATTACTGCGCTATATGCGTTTAAAAGTAACCTATTAAAATGATTCAATGTCATTGCTCAGTTCAACGTGTTGGGAAATCGGGAAT
>JAABNY020000119.1:19104827-19135643 GCA_015164015.2 Brevimyrus niger
AGAAAGCTCTGCAGCCTGCCGTAGCTCTTTCTACCCTAGGTACTAACAGATATCCCGCACCTTGAGAACGAAGCAAGTGCGGGGGGTTGTATGAAATCAGCAGATCATTAAGGTATTCTAGTGCAAGGCCATTCAGTGCTTTATAGGTTAATAGCAGTATTTTATAGTCAATCCGAGACTTAATTGGTAACCAATGAAGGCAGGATATGACCGGTTTAATGTGATCAAATTTTATAGTGTTTGTGAGGACTCTGGCTGCTGTTTATACAAGGACCCTAGTACGTTTATGTTGCACCGTAGTATGTTAACATTAATAAATTATTCCATGCCCTGTTGCATTGTTACACCCTTTACGTTGCACCCTGTACGATGCGCATTGTCATATTTTTTTAATTGTGACATAGAGTGCCACATGCATATGGAAAATTGTCGTCTGCTGTTGCTGAACAGGGACCCGTGTGTGGCAATCGCCACCAGCATTTGCTGATGTTCTCCAAAGCTGGGGCTCAGACACTGGAGCGTGTGATGATCTCATCAAGAACAGCATTCTTTGGCAGTCTATGCAGTGGAGCTCCTGCCAGTAATTGCAGAGAATGGGTATAATGAAGCCTTCCTCATAACTGCATCACTGCATACCGGCAGATTAGTAGTCTGTGGCCTCATATTGATTAGCTGGACTTAATGCCTGTTACAGTTACCCTCATTTCAGCCACCATAGAGCCGGTTCATCCTGCTAAGATATTCATTAAATTTGGCCGCTGCAGCATGGTGTCTGAATATAGGGCGGAATGAGTTGCACGCTACCGCTGGGCATTACAGATACCCAGTTATGCCTTTTGCACTGGTCAGTGCTCCAGCTGTGCTCCAGGAATTCACAGATGATGTCTAGACAACATCCTGATCCATTCCCGAGAAGAGGAAAACCCTGCCCAGTAGGTGCGTCACACTTGAGAATGGATTGTTTGCGATACTAAGTGTGAACACCGCGTCACGAAAGTCTGAGTTCATGGAATACATCCTTTCCCCTCAGGGGTGCAGATGGATACTAAGAAGATCTAAGTCATTAAGGAATGGTCGTCCCCTACTTTGCTGAAAGAGCTATAACATTTTTTCACTGGACTTCACTGGACTTATTTGGTGTCATACCGTCTGCTCTCCTGGATCACCCAAATTCTGATTGACCTTTCATCATGTAGGTTGATGCCTTGAAGGCTGCAGTAACAGCTGTTCTGTCCAATTTAGCCAGGCTGAGAAACTCTACCCCTTTAGCTCCTTCTTACACAGGTTGAGCCCCACAACAACTAAGTATTATCTGGTCAACTGTTAGCGGTAAATTTGGCCAGTGAGGCAAAGGAACACTAGTTTTAAGGGTGACAATTATCCTTTCCTGGTAACCACTTGAATTCTCGTCAGGCCTTTCGGGTCTCATTTTTCTACCCCATGTCAAGGCCTAAGAATAATAACACAGCATATCCCATATACACTGTAAGGGCCAAAGTATTGGGACACCTGGCCATTATACCTATAGGAATGACATAGCATTCTAAATCAATAGGCATCAATATGAAGTTGCCCTCCCTTTGCAGCTATAACAGCTGCCACTCTTCTGGGAAGGCTTTCCACCAGAGTTTGGAGTGTGTCTGTGGGAATTTTTGCCCGTTCATTCAGAAGAGCATTTTTGAGGTCAAGCACGGATGTTGGAGCTGAAGGCCTGGCTCACAATCTCCATTGTAGTTCATCCAAAAGGTGCTTGATGGGGTTGAGGTCAGGGTTCAGTGCAGGCCAGTCAAGCTCTTCCACACCAAACTCACTCAACCATGTCTTCATAAACCTTGCTTTGTACACTGGGGTTTAGTCATGCTGGAGCAGAGGCCTTCCCCAAACTGTTCCCACAAAGTCTGAAGCATAGAATTGTCCAAAATGTCTTGGTATGGTGAAGCAGTGAGAGATCCCTTCACTGGAACTAAGGGACCCAGCCCAACCCCTGAAAGACAACCCCACGCCAATATCTCTCCTCCACCAATGGTAGGTAACATTACCCAAACCCAGACTCGTCCATCAGACTGTCACTCCACAGAACATGTTTCCACTGCTCCAGAGTCTGTGGCAGCATGCATTCCACCACTCTGTCCTGCGCTTGGCATTGAGCTTGAGGCTTGCATGCAGCTGCTCAGCCATGGAAGCCCATTTCATGGAGTTGGTGACTTTTATGCACAACGTGCCTCCGCTTTCGATGACCCCGATCTTTTCCTTTACATGTTCTGCCAATTCATGAATGAGTTTCTGTTCTTTCACAAATGTTTGTAAATCTGGTTGCATGGCTAGGTGATTGATTTTAAACACCCGTAGCAATGGGTCTGAATGAAACATCTGAATTCAGTGATTAAGAGATACCCAATACTTCTGTCCATATAGTATACATATGAAAAGGATGAGCTACTTAAGGTTTTACAAAGTACTTTACAACTGAAAGACTGCTGTGCTTGGCTAATTAGTTAAATTTTTCTTGTGCTTTTACTGGTTTGTTTCCTTGATTTAAAAGACCAGCTGTTTCACATTAACATTAGTGACTTATGCTTGATTATAGAAGACTGACCAATCAGCGCAAAGCAATAACTCAGGGACTGACCAATCAGCACACAGCAAGTGCTTAAGTGAAATCCAGATATTTGTGATTGAAATGGTACTGTAGTTTACAAACCCTGTCCTAGCTCATTGTGTCCCCCCGACATGGATTGACTCATCGCTTATAATTTGGGACAGAGAGGCTACCAGCTAACAGGAACCTTCTTCAGCTCAGATTCCAAGGCAAGACTGGTCTTTCTTCAGACACTCTGTGCTGAACTGCACCCTGTTGTTGCAGGCTGGTGCTGGTGGTCACTTTGGAGTGTGGATGCCACCTCATTTGTCAAGACTTGCAAAACACCTTGAGGTTAGGGACTACCTCAGCCACTGCCTATAACACATCAACCCTGGTCGCACATAGAGGTGGACTTCCGAAACCTCCTGGGTGAAAATCATGATCTTCCATCCAGGAGGTGGCAGAGCCCCTCCTCCACCATGTCTTTTACTTGTTCCACATGTCACTCCTGAACCCCACTGTCGCCACCTCCATCCTCCTCAGCAATTCCAGCGGCTCCCCACCTTTCCTTGATTCTTCTCTTAGCCTATTAGGTTTTGTGTTAGGATGTCGCTTCTGCTGATTCACAGCATCACCTTGGATTTTGTTTATCACTGCTTGGTGGCAGATAAGTCCGCACACTTACAAGTGAGCTTGGGGTGTCGTCTACAAGTGTGACTAAGATGATTTTTTCCCACTTGAAATCAAACTGATGTGTATGGACAGAATAAATCTGGGAGCAGTTTCCCTATATATTCCTGTAAATGTGTACATATTACTCAGTTGTTTTAGATTTATTTGGATGATTTGGTATTTTTTTCTTTAATTGATGGGTATGGGGCCAAAGGTGGGCTAACACAGTAACACATAAACACAAAACCCAGAACCTGTGGAAAAATATAACCTTTGGCCTGTTGCTTTAGGGATAAACAGAGAATCAAATAAGTGGTAATTATGGGTTGTGAGACTGATGCCAGCACTAGAGGGTGCAAGCAAAGCAGAAAGCACTGATAATGAAAATGTGAGAAGGACGGACAGGTGGATGAAATTTCTGTATGTAATTCTTGTCATCTGACTCCTAAAATAGCTGTTGGTCATCTAATTTTTAGGTACATATTGCATTTATGGAGGGGTAATAAATTATCATGACAGATACATTGAGTGAGAGCAGGGAAAAGAATTTAATGTCTAAAATATGTGCACATTATGTGCCTGTTTCCGCCACATAAAATGCTGAGTCATAATTATGAGATATTAAGTCAAACTTATGATATAACCTAGACCAATCACGTTATTTCATATTAACAGCTCACACCTCAGATTCCATATTCAGTTTTCTGGCTGTCATGTCTTTTTAACCAAAGCAAGCCAGGGTTTTTTACCTACAGACTTTTAATGTCCAGTACACAGGTACTCGAACCGTAAGATTGATCAGTCTGCATGGCTGCCTGTGTGCTGGCCATCAACATTCTGTGGTAAATAGCCACCTCACTTGCTTCTGTCACAAAGATACTACAGCTGGTAAACTGAATATCAGATGGAATTACATAGTCTGAAAATCAAGGTGCATAGTCCACTACACACTTTAATAGATGTATCTGTCTCATTTAGTTTTAGAGTTATTACAGCCTTCATTTATGTACTCCATTGCACATTAATAATTACAGTATAATTATTAATACAGTAAATATGTATAGACATACGTGTATGGACAATTTATTGTACAATATGTACTATGAATGGAAACCCTGGGCACCAGCGACTGCGGGAGAATGTGAAACCCAAGGAGTGTGTAAGAGTCACCAACTCAAAATGCTGAACCAGCAGCCTAGACAATGTATCTCAATACAGCTGAAATCGCCTGTTTTGCTAGCTGTTAACAAGATTAAGCACAGATAGGGAAAGGGCTTGAACCGCAAGAATGATCGCGTGCGTGGCTCTCTGCCTACTGGACATTAAAAGCAGCCACCCAGCTTGCTTTTGTGAAGAAGATATGACAGCCAAAAAATATCACATATGAGGTGCAAACTGTGAATTTGAAGCAATGTGATTGGTCTAAGTTATCTCATAATTATGACTTGGAATATTATAATTCTGATTTAGTATCTTTTTTATTTTATATGGTGGAAATGGGCTTCCATACACGTGTACACATTGTGAAACAGTTGAAGTGGATGCTCATTAATGTTTTTTCATATTTTATTATTTTATTTTACCTGAGAAAACTCACCCAGTTAGCAGAGTTAGCATTTATTTTTTATGCACGTTTTTTTTTCTTTCCCAAAGTTTTTTTTTTTATAGTTTTCTTAATAGTTTTACCATTATGTAGAAACTGATTTGTTCATTCAGCATTCTTCCCTTTATAAAGTAGAAAATGTCCATGCAGTCGGTCTGTCCATCCATCCATCCATCCATGTTTATCCTCACCAAGTTCCTAAAACAGAAATTAACCAGAAATTTGTGGAAGCTAATGTGCATAAAATGTTCTGTTGAAATCCTCCAAGCAATTTTTAAATAATCTAATGTTAACTTAGAACATATGTACAGTGAGCCAAATACCATTAAACAATATTAATTTTTATTGATTAATATTTTGAATTTTGTATTTTTTTTGGTACAATGTACTTAACGCATCAACAAAATGATGAATTTATCATGATGTACAAATTGCGATCTACTCTTCTGTGCTTGTACATGAGAAAATCCATTATATTTACATGTATTTATTTAGCAGTTACATACAGTACAGGTGAGGCTGTCGCATACAGCCGACAATGAGCCAACTAGGTAAAAGAGCAGCTAAGCAGAGCTTCCGAAGAATGACCAGCAAGTTAGCATTTGTGCAATAGCTGGAAATATATCTGCACAATACATGAGCTTTTCAAAAGGGCTTTGAGGACTGAGAAGGTCAGTGGCCAGGTTGGCTAGTAGAGATGTCCCCAAAAAAGATGGGTCTTGAGACATTTCTTGAAGGTTGGGAGGAAACAGATGGGTAACTTATACCACCATTCAGGAACCACACACGAGAAACGCCTACAGTTTATTTTCATGTGGTAGAAGGATCCCCAGGCGGCCTCAATACATGTATTATATAAATCACTTGAACTACAGTTGACTAGTTGTAATATTGTTTTTATGGCTTAATTGCTGTTATAATGCAGGACAAAGAAACTGTTGTGTTGAGGGCATAGTAACAGCCCATTATCTAACATAGTAATCATATTATTTTTTTGCAAATGTAAGTTTGTCTTGCGTAGAAGATTTTGGTTAATATGCCAATGCAGTAATAAATGTCACTAAAATAGCTAAGTATGTGACAAGCCATGTTCATTTTAAGCCATTAGTGAAAGGGATTATCCATGTCTTATTATAGCTACAAATGGTATGGACAGGAATACCAAAGATACTATACCATCCAATCAATGTACTGTAATTATAAGTGTCTCATATAATGTACAGTTTATTGAAACTTTTACAGTTTCAGCACAATTTCAGATGATGGTTTGGTTTTGCAGACATGCAGATAATTCTTCCATGACTTATGGACAGCACATAGTATAAGGCAAGAAGGGGATTCATACAGTGGCAAATCATAGCTGTATTCACAAGGTTTGCAAAGGCCTTTGTGTAGTGTCACTGTAAGTCCCTGTACAGAGGAACAGCTCATAATGGGAAGCATTGTCAAACGCCTTTCTTAGTTTTATGGCCTATTGAAGACTTAGGTTTGCCTATGTGGCTATACAACAAAGTTTATGACTTACTGTTTCTTGTAGCACACAGAGAGAATGCCACACAGGAAGGGCAGCGGCTGGTCTGGCTTACAGGTTCACTCGTTTAGATCCAGGTCCAGAGTTCACACCAGTGTGGGAAATGTAGAAAGCAGAAAAATCTTTCCCGGCTCTTGAGAAGTCTGAAGATGGAACAAATGAGGATGTTGACTCTGAGAAGTCCTAAGCAAATAGGCAGCCTGATGTGGTATATATTGCTTGCCTTGATAAACAGAGAGTTGACTGTCATTACTGTGGGAGACATGTCAGTGTGTTCAGTGGGTGCTGCTTTCTCACTGAAGAATGTGCTGTTGTTGGCGTACCTCTTGTTAGGAAAAGAAGAGTGGGAAATTCAGAACCTTTGACACAAGGTGGAGTGGATGAGGTTAACCATAGAGTTTCTGCAGGAAGCCTTTTGGCCTGTAAGATATAGATAGCTGAGGTATAATATTTTTCTTAATATGTTTTTGTTCAGTCTGCACATGGACAAATAAACCTTTATTTGGTGCTCAGCTGGGGGATTACGTATGTTCAATGAGGCCAGTGAGATTCATTGTAACGAGCAGCCATTCTGAAAGCAGCAAAAATTAAGCACAGACAAGGCAATGGATGCAAACTGCAACTTGGAACATCTATTGAACAGGTAAAGTAAACCATTTTATAGTTGAATTTAATTATTTCTTCCTGATGTAGTGGGACATTTGATGTATACTTCTTATACAGTATTTTAGTCATTTGCTGCTTTGTTAATTGTGTGTTTGCCCTGCTGATGTGGCTACACAGCAGGAAGTGTGTGACCAATCACATGTGACCTTTTGGTGAGTGTACATGGTGAGCTCTGCGGGCTGTCCGCACTGGGCCAGGGTGAGCTCTGCGGACCGGCCGCACTGGGCCAGGGTGAGCTCTGCAGACTGGCTGCTGGGCCAGGGCGAGCTCTGCGGACCGGCCGCACTGGGCCAGGGTGAGCTCTGCGGATCGGCTGCATGGGGCCAGGGTGAGGTCTGCGGACCGGCCGCACTGGGCCAGGGCGAGCTCTGCAGACTGTCCGCACTGCACCAGGGCGAGCTCTGCAGACTGGCCGCTGGGCCAGGGTGAGCTCTGCAGACTGGCCGCACTGGGCCAGGTGAACCCTTCCCCTGACTTTACAAGTTGCCACCCTTTTTTAATGTTCCAGAGTGTAAATTAACTAAAATGTGACAGATTGGAATGTGGTAAATATTTAACAGTGCCATGCCAGCCTGTGCCAAAGCACTACGTACTTCTTTATAAGTAATATGAAACAGAGATAAAGTTTGTGTAAACTCAGCACTGGCCTCAGTGCTGGACTCCAGGCCGGAATGAAGCATTTTTAGTTAGCTGTTATTAGTAAAAATATTACATGGAATTATTGTTTTAGTCGGAGCCCCACTATATCATTTACTGATTATAATAGAAATAGTTCTGTTTGTAGCATTATTATAGAAAATTGATATTAACATGACATTAAATCATTATAGCCACATGATTCTCCTAGTATGAAAACAAAATTCATGTTCAGGTTTATTATATATCATAGTTACAATTGTTTTGTTCCATGTTTGTGTGATAATGTCATAATTCATTTCTCATTAATTTTGTCACATCAAGATAATGCGTTAAGTTTGACTATTTCATAAAAGAAGGTGTGGCCTCAGTTAGCTTGTGTCAAACTTTCTGATGCCTACTCTGAAGGGTCCCTTTACACTGGAATGAGCCTATGTTGTACTTGTAAGCTTATACTGATATTATATTAAGCAGAAAAAGGATATGACTTGTCTGCTTCCTTGTCAGTTTTTGATTTAAAATAAATACAGGGTTTTTCTGCTGCCTTTTTATTTTCAGAAATTTTATGCTTGCAAAAAGGGTTCAGTCAGGATTGTTTATTCTGACTTTTGATTTTTATCTGAACTGCAGCTTTAACACACATAATCTAGACAATGTATCATTTTTGAAGAATTTAAAATATGCCAAGTTAAAAAGTGCTTGCAGTTTATGTGTTGTCCTGTGATGTTTGAGATTACTTGCCGAAACCCTTAAATTTACATTAATTTTATTCAGTTGTTTTAATAGATGACATCTTCCCAGCCTAGTTACCCTGAAGCATTTAACAAAGATTTACATCATTAAATGGGTATTATATGAAGCTGTAAATGTTGGGGGGGGGGGGGCCTGTAGCAGCTATGCAGTTTTATAGGAGTCATCTGTACAGCCCCTCTTAGGTCAGCCAGTGCCGATGTCTGCTTGTGGTGTTGAATTTAGCATATGAGGCAGATCTCACACTTGATGTGTGAACCAGGCACCGAGGTGCACAAGCCTGGGCATAAATTAAGGAACATTTTACAGATTATTAGTTAACTTTATCGAAGCTTTACCTAAACCTTGTACTAGCCTTTATAATGGATATGAAAAATTAGCCAGTACTAGTGCTGCTTTTCCTTTAAAAGGAAATATAAAAAAACACAGCCCTAAAATAAATAAATCAAACAATGGCCTTGACGGCCTCGGCCTTATGCTTCCTTCGGTCGCTTTGGCAATGAACAATACCGGCCGGGCTAGAGGAAGGAGGAAAATAATGACCCATCTTTTTCCTCCATCTACAAAAAGGGGATAGTAAGTCCCTCTAAATATTCACTCAGACTGAAAAAAGAATTCAGAGAAAGAAAGAAGTGTCTAAAGATAAAAAAAAATTGAAGGTTTGAGGAACCAGAGAATGTGTAGTGGAACACCTGAGAGAGAGTTCTAAAGCTAGTGGGAGGCAAGAGCGACCTGTGACATCATGCCCGTTTTTTTCTCGGCCTGTTCCTATTGGTCAGGAGGAGGGTAATTTGAACTGCATTCGTTTGCCAGCTTTGAGCGTGTGACTGTGTCAGGTAGAAAGGGAGTGAACTGTGTTTGCTCTCATGATCAGCCCAGTAACTAATGTTATCTGTTGCCTTAGAGAACTGGAGTGTGTTTCTTGCTATCGGGATATTAAAAAAAGTTTTGGTTTTGCCTCTCATCGAGGCGTACTCTTTGACAGTTACTTAGGAGACAGACGTTGGCAGTAACTTGATCTAACTGTGCTGCTCTCAGAGACAAGGTAAGAAAACCCTTCTTTGTTATGTTTGGAGACTGTCATAAAACGTGAAGTGCCTCATAGCTTTATTAAAGGCTTTTTCAACTGTACAAATAATGTAGAGGAACTATATATAATATGTATACCACTGCTTATAGTTTCCTGTATATATGTTTTGCAGTTTTTTGTCTTACATGTTTTATTGGCACCGTATCAGTATTGAACAACTATTATAAGAATAGAACATTGTTTCACGTATAAAATTCGGCAAATGTCAAAAATTTACATTTTTATTATACAAATTGTTTAATTTCTTGCAGTATTGTCCCTGTTTTTCTTATAGTTTTAAAAAGTAATAGGTGAGACAGCGATTACAGGTGTGATTCCACAGATGAACTAGTTACCCATCTTTGACCACTAGGCCTTTTTAATGATAGATTTATTCATGGAATAAAATATATGCCCATTGCACCAAAATTTTGGAAAGTCACTAAGGTGTAGAAGGCCAGGTAGTGGGTGCTTTCCTATAATTAAAATGTAGATTTTCAGAACGTATCCTGTTTATGTCTGCAAACTGCTAGAGTGATTTTAATCATATGTGGCTTGAAGCTCACTTCTGTTAGGTTGTTGTGGGTCAATTATTTCTGGAGCCAAATTTCTGTGTTTCTTTATAATATATAGATCTCAGGATTCTGTGATGCGTAGCTTGTATATCGAATCAATTCAGTTAAAATAATATAATAGTGTATGTTAACTTAAGCAAATCCAGTTTTATAACGAATTGCTTGAGCCGGGGCTGGCAGAAGATTTATTTGTCGATTAGTTGTATTTTATATAGTAGCATCCATCTGTCTTCCAGCTTGTACTGAACATGACATTTTTAATCTCCATACTGTTGATGTCTATCCTGAGGAATTTTTTTTTTTTTTTTTTTGTATTGTCGGTCGCGGGATTTATCCTGTTGACATACAAGCTTTCAGAAAGTACATAACTGATTATCTTCAGGAAGCACAGGGCACAAGTCAGGGCCCACACTGGGTGGGGTAGCAGGCTATAGCAGGGCACATGGGTTATGTACAAATTTATAGACGCCAGCTCAGGTAACTGCATGTTTTGAGGTTGCAAAAAACGGCTGTGATGTTTGTAGAAGATCTGTGCAAACACATGCAAACATGCAAATTATAGGTCATCACATTATTGATCTGGGAATATCTGTGCTAATAATTTCTGTAAAGTACAGTGAATACGCTCCTCCCATTTTAATGAAAAAGAAGTGGCATTCAGTATTGAGACCAGGGCAAACTTACCAAAAGACGATTGTAGGCAGTTGCTTGAAGGCTCTGAAAACTAGGGGCCCCACAAAGACAGACATTTATGGATATAAGATAATATGATTTGTTAAATTATAACGCGTCTGTTATTTGCATTTTTAGTGACAGTTTTCAGGATAGACAAAGTTGCCCCCTGTCCTGGCTGTAATGGACTATTCCTACTTTGCCAACTACGTTACCCAGCTTTCCTTTCACACTGCAGTCTAGTGGTAGGCTACGGGCTGTTACCCTACCAAGTGAACTGACATGAAGTAGCTTAAGAGAAGAAGGAAACGGTGCAAAATTATAAGACAAACATTACACCACCTGTGTTTTTAACCACCTGATTGAGACCATCCAATATCATTATTCTGTATTCTCCAATGAAATGCATGCATACTCTTCATGGATACTGTTGGATGCTTAGTTGCATGTCTATAATACCTGGTAAGAGCTGCACTGTCTTCTTTATCTTACTCTGTAACACTGATGGATGATGTGGGAAGGGAAATGTCTCTGTGGGATACATCAGAGTATTTTCCTGGCCAGGTCATTAGATTTTCAGATAATAGGATTAAAAAAAACATCTTAGTCCTGTATCATTTAATTTACTTGTAATAAAGTGGGAAAAGTAAGATGTACACTACCAGATAGTCTACAAAACCCCCTGGAATATTCCAGAGTGCTGGTGCCAGGGCAGCTGTGGATTCGCTGTGAACAATGCTGGCCTGTGTCATTTTAAGTTTATTTTAATCATATGGAGAGTTTGTGGTCCTTCTCCTGTTGGTTGTCTGCCTGCTCTTAAAGTGCATTTGAGTGTAAAAACAAAGGATGCTTCTCGGGAAAAGTATAGAAGTAAACACTTGTCTTGTGGTTTGTAGTATATCTGTTAGAAAGACGGCAGAAATTTAATTATTTTTTTTATTTTTGTAAACAACACAATTTAAGTCTTCATGTTATATTTTTATCAGTTTCAAGAGGCAAGCCCAAGTCAAGACTATATGGTTGAATCTTTTGGGGTGGATGAGGAAGAAAGTAGGAATGGGGATTAAGAATGTGATACAGCCAAGAAACTGATATTTGCATTTTGCATTTAAATGGTTCTTTAAATGGAATTGCAATGGAATGGAATTTCTTTTGATTGTGATATTTTTTTTTACTTGACTATTCATGGAATGCCTAACAAACTGTTAATCAATGTTTTATTTTAAAATGTGCTGTCCATGTGAAAGCATTATGTTTGGAGAACATGGAAACTCCATGTGACAGATAGAAAACATTCAGATTCTACATGGCAGATGGAGAACATGCAGACTCCACATGACAGATGAAGAACATTCAAATTCTACATGACACATGGAGAACATACAAACTCCACATGACAGATGGGGAACATGCAGACTCCACATGACAGAACATGCAAGCTCCGTATGACAAATGCAGAACATGTAACTCCACATGGCACATGGAGAACATGCAGACTCCACATGACACATGGAGAACATGCAGACTCCACATGACACATGGAGAACATGCAGACTCCACATGGCACGTTTAGAACATGCAGACTCCACATGGCACGTTTAGAACATGCAGACTCCACATGGCACGTTTAGAACATGCAGACTCCACATGGCACATGGAGAACATGCAGACTCCACATGGCACATGGAGAACATGCAGACTCCACATGACACATGGAGAACATGCAGACTCCACATGGCACATGGAGAACATGCAGACTCCATGTGACACAGTGAAGAGGTATGATGCAAACCACCAGTCCTAGAGGTGTACAGCTACCGCCTATTGTTAATAATATAGTTTTTAAAAATCACCCATTTTCTGTACCCACTTGTGATGCCAGTTCATGAGCCTCCAGAGCATCTCTCGGAAGCTACAGGCACAATACAGAGAATAACCACTGACGGGGCACCGACCCATAGCACTAAAAAATCTAAAAATTAATTTGAGGTTCCTTTCCAATATTAATCCCATATTTTCATAATTTCCTAACATTATGCTAACAAAGACAGTAACATCTGTTCTTAAAGATTTTTATCCTGTACAATTTATACGTATCAGTTTTATTTGGTTGACACAGGAAAGTATCCTCTACTTTCGACACCTGGTGATGTCAGTAGTCAGTATTAATAGATAACGAGCGAACACACAATTCGTAAATGTGTAACAATGAATAAGTAATAAGCTTTTCTGTAGTCACAGATAGCAGAATAATATTTACAGCATACATCTATTATGTAAGGGGGACAAAATATTTATTTGCAAATTGCACTACTGTACTCCTGTATAATTTAAATACTTGTGTAGGGTTTAGTGCATCGAAGACTGTAAATGGTTGCTTATCCCCCAGGATACCAGCTGGGTTACCCTGAAGCCGGAGCCTCTGGCATGCGAGGAATGTACGGAGCATGCTTGAGTGGAGAACTTCAGAGCTATACCTTGCCCTGCTGTAGACGAGTCCTGTTTTTATAGGCTAGATGTAATATGAACACTACTAATAGAAAGCATGTAAAATGTAGTGTATCAGGCTGGTGTATCAAACTGAGTGTTATTGTGCTATTTCTAGTATTTCAATGAAAGTGTAAAGTCTATAGTCCATTAAATTTCAGTTAATACCTCATCTCACCTAAAGACACATCACACATTATCAGCTTTTGCAGTGGTAGTATCCAGGCTAAGGAAAGGAATTTCCTTCCCCCCCTCCAGACCTTTGTCCATTTATTTAATTTCCCAACGTTTGATTTTTGTTTTTGTGTCCTAAAAAGATTGAAACCTGCCTCTCTAAGCATTTAACACATTCACTTCTGTGCCGAGAAAGCCAACACACTGCGACATCTGTTGAGACTCCGAGACGTACATTCAGGGGGTACATTTTTAGGTAGCGCTAGCTAGCACCGGCTAGGAATCTCTTTGGTCACAGATCCTCTTTAAGGTTAAACAAGTTGTGCAGGTTCTACGTACTGCTACTGTACTGCGCTGTTATTTTTGCACTTGTGACCTTCCTGTTAGCTTTACCAAGTCTGGCCATTCTCTTCTAACCTCCATCATTAAGATATTATTTGGCCACAGGAATGCTATTTACTGGATGGTTTTTGTTCATTGCCCCATGCCCTGTAGCCTATATCCACTGTAGTGCATGGAAAGTGTCCTGGAGGCTGGCTGTTTCTGAGATGATGCAGCCATTGTGTATGACACCAACAACCGAAGCGTGTTCATAATCAGTGAGATCATGCATCATAGCCGCTTAAATGCTTAGTCAAACAGGAAGTGGACCTGCTGACCCCATCTGGCCACACGGTGTATGTCTGTTGATGATTTGTGTTTTTTCACAGCAGAAGCCACGCCCAAAGCAGTCTTTACTGCGAGAGAAGCCAGCTTGTTTGCTGTTTTAGAGAAAAGAGAGGAAAGCTCGTGGGAGATCGAGTATCTGTCGACACCGGAATATGATCTTTCCACAGGTGCAGTTTTTTGCGATTTAGATGAGCGGGTTTATGCCGACTCTCAAAACTTGGTTTGAAGCTAGTTTATTTCGAAATGTGGTGACGATCATAGCTGCAGGTCATAATTATTGGAACCATGTATTGTGTGTTTCACATTTGGAGAAGTTAAATATTAAACAGTATTTTTCAGTTTGCGGGAATGAAGGATTAAACAACTGGAAAATCATTTTGGGTGTAACAGGAGTCCTAAAAACATTTCTTTGTGGTTGGACCATTGGTAATGGTATGCAAATGTGAAAGAGAGAAGGGGAAACATTTTGGCCAAGACTGCTACATACGATGCTGTAAAATTAGGGGTATTTGTTGTCGGTGTTCATTTACATCATAGCTAACATCTTTGAGATTTTTAGGAAGTAAAATAATTTATTATGACCACCATACTTATTCACATATTTCATGGGTTGAAAGATGGCCCAGTGGATAGCAGTAGGGGTGTGTGTGTGTGTGTGTGTGTGTGAAAGAGAGAGAGAGAGAGAGAGAGAGATCCAGATATGCATTACATTGCATGCATTACAATACCTGTCGTATTTTTCAGTCCCCACAAAGGAAACTTAAATTTTTATAAAACTGTGTGATTGTAATCAAAACAAAATGCCAAAAGATTGGGTTTTGTTTGGTTATTCATGGTTGAGGTTAGAGCTGTCATTGTTGGGATAAGGGTTTTTCCCATAGAAATGAATACAAACATGCATGTGTGCAGTATGTGTCTTGGTAATAATTGTAGCGTGCATATAATATATCTGATTTCATTGACTAATTCTTAGCTCATACTTCAATAAGTTTGTGGCTAAACACAAACATAGTATTTGTGATTCGTGATTTGGAGCTGTAGAGTGTACAACTGATTTTGATTATTTTTTAATGTAAAATATATTAATTTCTATAATTATACAATATATACGGAAGCCCATTCCTGCCACATACAATAAAAATAGTTGAAATTATGAAATACTACGTTGGTTCATATTCACAGCTTACACCTCAACAAAAGCAAGCCACTTTTGACTCAATATCGCTTTCTTTTGCTGTACGGTAGCACAGATGCACTTCTGGCAGATTTCGTAGCAGACAGTCATGTAAGTAGCATTTCCTGGCAACATTCCCGACAGTTACAACAAGGACGGCCATCTTATACAGTGACAGCTGAGCCCCACAGAGCACACGTTCTCTTTTGATACCTTTTGTACAGCGCATTCCTGAGCTCATTCATGTGCACCTTTGACTATAAAACTAACACAGGCCCTGCCCATCTTACGCGCCCAATCAGTATGCCCATGATGGGCACAGCACAGGGCACAGCAGCTTGCCAACGATTATTCTTCAGGGCGCACTTTAAAGATGAAATGACAATAAACTGCACGGCAGTATAAGCTTAAAAACGGCAACTATAAGCTTAAAAGGCCACCATTCTTTTTCAAAAAAGTGTTTTTATGTTTGAATTTTAGCTTTGATTTATTTTATCCTGTAATTCCTTGAGTACAAAACAAAAACTGAATTCTTCCTTTCTAAGTGTTTCTAAGTGTTTGCTTAAGTGCCAGTAAATGCTCCTGAATGGTTCTAATTTTATTTATTTATGCTTACTCGTTGTTTCTGGGGACTGATGTCAGTGTGGTGTGTGGCAGGTAAGCCCTCTGTGCTTCTGATCAGATGGTTGCCTGTTTGAATCCCAGGATCAGCCGCCTGTCAGTAAGGCCCTTGACCCTTGGTTGCTTCAGGGGCTCAATTTGACTTTCTTTGGATAAAAGCATCTATTAAATAAATAGTAAATGCATTATTTCCGGATCAAGGTCACAATCTGATGCCGCCAAAGCCAGATCCCTTGTGATCCTTGCATTAACAGGTCCACCAAATGGGTTTGTCTCTGTCATTGAGGCTCGGAGGTTTCATGTGATCCTGGTGTGCTGAGCCACTCCTCTCTATGTCATACCCAGGGAATGCAGTGCGGACCCCCGCTGCAGTGAAGCGGCCAAGCAGCGCCCTGCCAGCCTCCCCTTCAGCCAAGGACACCCACAGGGCAGCCAGGGCTGTACTGGCGGAGTGAAATTGCGTATCAGGGACAGGTCTGTATCAGGAGCGCCTTAATCACGCTTGGCAAAGTCCTGAGGGTGTGGGAGAATAATGCCTTTCTAAGTATTTGCTTAAGTAGGCAGAGAATTGAATGTGTTTTCAGCCTGATATTCTGGTAACTCTAATATCATTGAACTACTATCCATAAAATGGAAAATACCACTGTTTTCCACATTTTGTAAAATACTGATTATCCTTAATTTCTCTTGGGAACGTAAAAAAATCAGTTAATTATATTAATCCTTAGGCCTACCTGTCTGTTTCTGTCTGCCTGACTCTCTGTCTACCTGCCTACCTGTTTGTCTGTCTGACTGTCTGTCTGGCTCTGCCTACCTGCCTGGCTGTCTGTCTCTCTGCCTGGCTGTCTGAATGTCTGCCTGCCTGCATGTCTGCCTACCTGCCTGTCTCTCTGTCTGCCTGTCTGTCTGCACTTCTGTCTGTCAGCCTGTCTCTCTGCCAGTCTCTGTGTCTGTCTCTCTGTCTGCCTGCTGGTCTGTCTTTCTGTGAGCCCTTCTCTCTGCCTGCCAGTCTGCCAGTTTCTGTTCCTGTGTCTTTGTCTGACTACCTCTCTGCCTGCCTGAATGTCTGCCTGCCTGTCTGTCTGGCTCAGTCTGCCCATCTAAATTAGATGTATTATTGGCCCTTTACAGCTCAACAGTTCACAGACTATTTGAGGGCAAGCTATTGTTAATGGATACATTTCCTGTGTCAGCGAGTTACTATGCAGGATAGTCATTTTGTAGGCCTTGTGATGGAGGAAGTCTTGGTGATCGTAGAGTCTGGATAAACAGTACCTAGATTTGCATTTCAGTCACTGCTAATATTGGCAGTTTGACCAATTCACCATTAAGTCGGCTTCAAGGAAGCAGCAATATAACACTGCTTCAGGAAGGAGAATAAGAACTTGGAAGGGACCCCCATTGCCTACACAACAGCCTGAACTCCTTAAGGCATGCTCTTTAGTTTTCTTAAGGAGTTTGATTCATTAACAAGATTCATTAACACCTCTCTCATTTTTTAAATTATTGCTACATTTTCTTTGAACTCCCTGTGAACTTCTACACAAAAATATCTGTTTCTGAAATGCTGGAAGCAGCATGTTGGGCCCTGGAGGTTGTACCAGTTTGGGAATTGCTTAGATGCATATTTCCCATTCTTAAACTTTGCCAAACAGTAACTGGACCTCTTGACCCTTTCTGTGTGCTTCATGTATTGAGCAAATGTGCCTGCTTTTCTGCTTATGTGTGTATGTGAATAAAGCAGTTATCACTTAAAATTAAGGATTTGTACACTGATAGTATTATTTACTGAGCTAAAACCTTTGGAATACAAAGTTTAATAGACACAGTGATGTGTCTGTTGCCAGTATAGAAGCAGATTTATGTAGATGGTGTTGATATTTATTATTAACTTTGCACTGGGGTGATGCATTTGTAACCTAGATAGATTTCTAATGACCTGTTTGGCAGATGGCATATTTGTCTGGAATAAAAAAAAACCTGTAGTTTACATTTAGAGATTTTTCACAAGGGAACAGATGGATTGAGGTCATACAACCTTACACCCGTCCCAAACTGGAATGGGATTGGAAGGTTCATTACTTTTTTGTATACATGCTTAAAGTGCATCTGTTTGTCATTCATATCCCTCTGTGCTGCCCTCGGCAGACAGAGCATAGAACAGAGTAATCCTGTTTTAAGTGTAAAAACACAATGTTGTAACCGTCACCATTCTGTTATGATTTGTGTTTGGCAGCTGTTTAACCTTAATCTTTTTAATGATGAAATGGCAATCCTTGCTCTTAAATGGAAATGGCAATTTAGATGATAGATACAAACAAGATTTTTGGCTTTAATGTGATGGATCATTTTTTTTTAGATATTTCATTGAAGAAAATGCCAGACTTCTTGTTCTTTTGATTTGAGGGAGAATGTTATCATTTTACCAGCTACACCATAATTTCAGTACATTTTGTTTATAATCCTGCAAATTGTACACACTGAAAAAATTCCTGAAACTCCTGAAGCATTTGTCATTTTTCTAACTTGGAAAACTTTGAGTCAGGCAGGCCAGACTGTAATGCTAACCTCTTCCTCTATAATCTGTTGTCTAATTTCAGCTTCCTTGCAGATCAAAAGATTGTCACTGACTTTGTTCATAGCACAGATAATTTTTCCTTTCTGAAACACGCCCTGATCATCTTGCCTCATTGACTTGGCAAAGAATAGACCTTCAGTTAGTTACTGCCGGAGTCCGTGTAGAATTGGGATCTCTTATGACTCTCTTGTTCTCGGTGCTGTTGTGATGTTGAGTATCATGGGAAAATTCAAAAGACTTTCATCTGGGAATCCCAGAATGTGAATGTGTGGAAGTCTTTCTGTTTGATCAGGCTGAATTTGATTTCAGAGTTGTGGCAGGATCCTCAGCTTCACTATCTACTGTACTGTATGCTTTGCCTATTTCGTTTACAATATGCAGTAGAACCAATAAAATGGGTTTCAAATAGCTTTGGCACAGCGCATTTGGGATGGCAAAGATGTCTCTTTCTGCTTGTAATATCCCCTTATCATTGAAATAGGAGATTTAAGGAAAGCAGACATGTGTCAAATGTAGGATTTAGTTGCTGTCTTAGGTTTATTTGAGTCACATGTTGATTGACAGGAATTGAATAAAGCAAAAAGATGCACAGTGAGACTATTGTTCCTCCACCACGTGCTATCATGAGTTTGGCCTCCCTTAGGGACATTTTCAGGCTATAAACATTCTTTTTTGATAGTGGGATTTTCATTTGATTTCTCGTTTTTGGATTGTGTTCTGTTTGTTCCCTGTGAGCATCTGCTCAGTTCGGGGCAGGATGTTTACTTTATGTCTTTATCGTATTTGAGGTAATGGCTGCTAATTGCCTGTCTTAATGAGCGCTGATCGCATACTCCTGCCCGCCAACCTCTCGCTGGCTGCCACTTCAGTGTAGCGGGTCCAGCGAGACACTATGGAGCTTCTAGGAGCCTTTTATCGGAGAAAATTCCGAAGGAAACAAAAGAGTTTGGATCTGTCAGAGGGGGCACTATGCAAGTCTCCCTCCGAGAGCAGCGTCAACAGCCTGGCCACCGGGCTGATCTCAAAGGTCCTGCGGATGACGGCGAGGTAACTGGCTCCGGGTCTGAGCCTGTGTGGGTTCCCGCTGGGCAGCAGTTTGCGTGCTCTCAGCATTCTCCAAGGCCCTTCCACATTGGGTTATTTGTGTGTTATCTCTGCTGTTTTATTTAAAGTAACATTTTTAGAGTTTGTATTTCATAAATTAAGAGTGATCTTGTTTAAGCATTAGATAAAGCCCTCTTAATTATGCTTGGCCGTCGATTCCCTTTTTATCTTTTTAAAATTATAATTTATTTTTAAGTTGCTATTTTAGTCAAGGGTCTGACACATTTTTAAATAATGGTGAAAAAATGTTAAGTTTCTGTATTTTCTTTCGTTACAATTTCAGTGTTTTCCTACTTCCGTCTTATGGGGTCTTTATTAGGTATTTTAGTAAATAAATCATTGGGAAGTATTTTACATAGAAGATAGAAGGATACTTTTAAGGTGACAGAAAAAAGACAAACGAATCTGAGAGCTGTGGTATTGGTCTTGCCATTGAAACAGCCAAAGCTAACAGGTTTACATCTTGTTTTGGTACTTTTATCTTAGGCACTTTTCTGCTGAAAAAGTGGATTTTCCCTGGCAGGAGATAAACTGTTATTAGCAGGAGTTAAGGGCAAAAAAGAAACATCTGGAACTAGAGAGATTTCTTCACCTGGACTGCACCTTTGGAGAGTTTTGCAGTGAAAGCATAGAAGTTTATTCTCATAACAAACATGCCGCACCAACTTGGTCGTCATGCTTTTCACTTATTTAATTTATTTTATTAATTTCCAGTGAATGTTCAGTTCCTATTCTGATTTTGAGTGTAGCTTGTAAGTTAAGGTATTATTTAAAATATATTTTCCTGTTTTATCTTGCCTTGCAGTTTGTTTTAGCTGATTATGTAGCTTAATATGATTGTGAAATCCAGTCATTGCTCACATACATGCTTTTATAAAACACTCCATGTATTCTTTCGTAGTAATGTGCAGTGATTACATCGTTACAGGGAAGCCGTGTTGACTTTGCTTTAGCACACAGTGTCCTAAACAAACCAGGGATCATTTAACTTCAAGGGTGGGGTGGAGTGGGAGAATAATTTCTTGGTGGTCATAATGCCAAAACTAGTTTTACACAGCTATTCAAACAAATTTTCCATGAAATTCCTTTATTCTGATCCATTCTTCTGATCTTTCCTGTTGATTTTTCATTGTTTTATTAAATTCCTTTGACCAATGGTTGGTAATTCAACAAGATATATACAAGATATATACAAGATAGAAACAACGCGTTTCCTAGTATATTAATTCATACTTTGAAACAGCCAAAGTATTTCCAACAGGAGTAGGAGACTGACTAGAATTTTGAATTGAATGCTTAACATTTCCTGCTTAGAAATGGGTGCTCAAGATTCAGACCAAGATTGAAGGTTGTTCCAAGCAACCAGTGGAGAACTCTGGGGTTGGGACTCTTCATGCTCGACTGGCTAGTTGAAAAAAATCTTGGTCTCAATTTTTAATTTTCTGGACCTGAACTATCCATCTCTACAAATAAAGCATCAGTTACACTGCAAAGGAATATTTCATGCAAAACTTTAAAATGTTTAAGTCCTCATTGTAAAAAGTCAACCAAGATTCTACATAGTTTTTTTAATCCTACATTGGAGTAAGCAGCAAAGTTTGTGAGGGTAAAGCACTTCTGTTTTCATATTGATAGAAATTGCTTGCCACGACCAACATTGTACATTTGGTGTGCTAAATGTCTTGTGCAATGCAGCATTGATATAAGTATTGCTTGAATTATGCTGAAGACATTAGGGAATTCTGTTAGTCTCCATTTTAAATGTATCTTTTTTGAGTATGTAAATACTAATAATACTTTAAAGAATACTGTTGTTTGAGTCCATCCAAGGACAGGGCACACCCTGTATGGCACACCTATGAATCACGAGACACTTACTCTCACGCCAACACACACACACGTCCACACAGTAAGGGCAGTTCTGTTTTTTAGACTCTAGGAGGAAACTGAAATACTCAAGGGAATCACAGTTTACCAAAGCATGTAGAGTTGCACGTAGAGTTGGGACTCATACTGGAGACAAGACAGATATGTATTCTTAAATGATTATTTGGTATGTAATGAAATATTTATTTATTATTAGTTTTTTAATATTCAGATTATATTTATGACCAGATAATCCAGGGGAGGAGACTGAGCTAGAACGGGGTTTGTGAATTACCATTTCAATGAAAAGGACCCAAATTTCACTTAAGCACCAAGTTCTTGCTGTGTGCTGATTGGTCAGTTCCCTATAATCATGTGCACTAATAATAATGTGAAACAGCTGGATACGTCGTTCATTCAAGGAAACAAGCCAGTCTAAGCGCAAAAAGAGCTCAACTATTTAGCCGAGCACAGGAGCCTTTTGGTTTTTAAATAGTTTGCAAAACCTGAAGTAGCACAAAGTGTCCTCCCTGACATGGATTATCTGATCGCCCTATTGTTTTGTGACTTTGTTTAACAGTGTGCAATTGTGGCATATAGTTTTATAAATACAGTGTCCCCATGTTCCTCTTGGATGTTAAGTGGCTGTGACTGTTAGCATTTCAGAGCTGGCATCGGGCTCTTCAGCAGAACCTTCTCTTGCAGACACCATCTACTTGTGTCCACAGACAGAGTGGGTCGACTTCTAGACCCCATTCTTGGCATTCGACCAAACTTGGGGAGGGTCAGCAGGACCCCAGCATGATGCAGATATCACAGAGCAGCGTGGCTGCACCTTGGCACCACAGCTATCACTCCAGGTTAGTAGAGCCCTCAGTCAGGGATATGAGAGCCTTTTTTATTTAGAAGAATTTCTTCTTCAGCAGCGCTTCCCTGTCCTTGGGGACCACCAGAAGGTCCATGTCTTTGCACTTCAGCAACTGTGGCCCCACTGAGGCCCTCCTGGGAGTACACAGAGGTGCCGGGAAATAAAAAACTAGACCAAGAATTTGTTTCAACCAACCGGTTATGTGCTGAATACTCAACTGTTGAATTAGTTGAAACAAAGTCTTGGGCTGGAATTTTCTGATTTCTGGACCTGAAATGTCCATCTCTGCTGAAGTGGAATATGCCCAACGTTAGAAAACCTGCTCTTCTCAGCACATTTCCAATTAAAAAAATTCAATATTTAAATCGACATTTAATATATCAATTCAGGCAAAAATATAAAGCCCAGTGTGTTTCCAGTATAGGAAACACATTACTGTGTTTTTTTTCTAATCATTTATAATGTTCTGAGTTGCAGAGAATAAAGAAGAATATGCCAAATTATTTTCACTAGATTTTTTTTGTTTTAATATCTATGTGCTCAATGGCATATGAGACTAATAGAGAGGCAGTCATATTGTTTTGTTAAGATTTTTAATGATATCTGTTTAGCCTAAAATAATAGAGGAATAACATAGAGAAAGTATGTTAACACTATGATTCGACTGGGTCGGAAGCCTACTCTCCCAATAGCAAATAACATAATGAAAGTTTTGTGTACTTTGGAAGAATATAGAAAGAGTCATATGCTGTGAACTGTTGGTCCTTTTGTGGCAAATGCGATGTTCAGCGTGTGACCATTATTTTGATGATTGCCATTTGGGAAAAAATGGGAACGCAACAATGCTATAAGAGAAAAGAGTGAATTTAAGAAACTGATTTTATGTAAGCTTTAGTTGAACAAACTCATGTTTAATAATATTTAACGTGATTGATTAGTTATGACTTTCTTGGTTTGGGAACAGGTGTTGATAATATGTGTTATTTCGGGCTGTCAAGCAATTAAAAATTTTAATGTAATTGATTACATGTGATTAAGTTATACTTAAATGTTTTCCTTTGTACATGAGACAATATGGATGCAGTGAAAGACCTTCTGGTGTAGTAGGTTTGACAATGGAGTCTATGAAGTTCCCGTGTTGCAGCAGACAGTGGAATCCAGCAAGTTACTACCTATGATAGGTCTTTTGCTGCCTTAAGTATCAGTTACAGATATGCTGTCTTCAAATAGATATTCTTTCATTTTCTTTTCCATCCAGCCTCTCCACCACTGACCTCTCAAGCTATGATGCTGGCTTCCTCAGGAAAAGTCCAGACCAGTACAGCTCACGAGGCAGTATGGAGAGTTTGGATCATGGCCACCCAGCTTATAGCTCCTGTCATCAACTGTCCTCCTCCAAGTCCTCCAACAGCATTGACCACCTGCACAACAAGAGGGACTCTGCCTATAGTTCCTTCTCCAACAGCTCCAGCATTCCTGAGTACCCTCCGTCTGGTCCCTCCTTCAGCAAGGAGCGCTCCTATTCTATGGATAGTATGCTATCACAGCGTGGGCCTGAAGGCGTGCGACAGGCAGACGTGCGCTACGTCCGCGCGGTCTACGATCCCCAGCAGGGTATTTCAGAGGAGCATCAGGTCAGTTCTGCTAAGGTGCTGCGCAACAATGAGGGCCGGGCACACGCTGACGTCCGGGGGGGAATGACGGGCTCGTCGGCAAACCATGCATTGTGGGGTCAGACACATGGCCGGAACTCCTGTGAGAGTCTGAAAGGGGGACCACCACCTCCACTTCGCAGTGATAGTTATGCTGCCATCAAAAACCACGAACGGCCGAACTCGTGGTCTAGCCTAGAGCAGACTCGATCCTTAAGGGCTTCACAGAAGGGCTTCTGGCATCAGAACAGTGCCTCATTCCCCCTGGTGAAGCCATTCGCTACAGACGGGCAGCTACACACGGTAGTGGAAAAGAGCCCCGAGAGCAGTCCCACAACGAAACCCAGGCAGAATTTCCCTCAGGCTTCACAGACTGGGCACCCAGTGCTGCCTACGGGCATCTATCCTGTGCCACAAGCAGAGCCACATTATGCCCAGGTGCCCAGCTGCTGCCCGAACTCAGGCGGTACGTGCCTTGCTTTATCGAAGGAGAGCGTGTGCTCCTCCTACAGAGACCAGGAGAGGGAATTCAATACAGAGCAGTCAAAAACGGAGAAAGAATGCCAAAGTCAAGCCTCTTCCACTGCCAGCCAACCCACCAATGCTGCTACTAAACCCAAACCACCCCTGCACCATGACAGAAGAAGGCCTGACGATTCTGACACCAAATGCAGTCACTATAGACCTCATTTTAAGACCGGTGTAGATGGGTATGGCGTATCCCAAAACCAAGAGGATGGTTACAGGCACGTATCACAGAACCTGAATCAGGAGAGGAGAGATCCATACACTAGAGTTAAACCAAGGGAAGAGAAGCAGAGGCCCTCACAGGGCTCTGAGGTATACGCACAGACAAGGGAGAAAGAGGAAATCCAGGCAAGTACCTGGAACCATCCACTAGAGATCACTCACCTTCAAAACAAACCATTATCTACTGTGGCCCAAGATGGATTTAATTGCACTCAAGAAATGTATGGAAGACCCAGAGATATTAGTGTTCCAGCCTCCCATAGCAGCAGAGGTGACGCTGCTCACAGCCAGAAAAACAACAGTATGAGGCGTGTTTTACCTGGACAGAGCGGCGATTCTTCACTGCAGAAGCAAAAGCAGCTGGACCATCCCCTGACCAAGTTGGAGAATGCCCTGATCCAGGTCCAGAACTCGGCAGGTTCGGAAGCCTTTGTGGGCCAGTGTAGTACCCAGAGTGAGAAGGACGAGAGCGACGCCGTGCACCTCTCAGTCCTGGAGAAGGTGAGCCGGTTTGAGCGGGAGCAAAAGAGGTCATATAGCCACTGTGACATCCTTCCGAATAAGAGGGCAGAGCCAAGGGGAACCTCCAGCCATAGCAGAACGCAGAGCTGGAGTGTGGAAAGGAAAGACATTGTGCAGCTGGAGGACAATAAAGAACCCCAACTATACTCAACACGACATCGGATGTATGGAAATCAAGAGCCCCCATCTAGAAATCCACACAACAAGCCCATGGCGATCCAACGAAGCAAGAGCACTTTTCAGCTGGGTGGAAATAATGAAAAGGAATTCCACTGGAAAGACGACCTTGAGGAAATCCTAGGTACTATTCAGGACGTGTCCTACAACCGGACCTATCGAGATAGCATCAAAGATGCACAGTCGAAGGTTCTAAGGTCTACTTCTTTCAGACGACGAGACCTTAGTGCCAAGCCCGTTCCCAATAAGCACTTATCCCTGGAGAGGAAAGTTCCCAAGACAAGTCCCAAGCCCTGCGTAGCTTCTCTGCACACGCCAAAAGAAAGGCATGTTGTTACACCTGAGGTACAGAAAAGTGCTCCACCCCCTCTACCAAGTCGGCCGGCCGTTGGGTTCCCCATACCTCGAATCGGTGGCCGCAAACGCCTCACTGCAGAGCAAAAGAAGCGCTCTTACTCCGAGCCAGAGAACATGCATGAAGTAGGGTTGCCACGAGGCGAGGACTCGCAGAAAAGGGCTCCTCAGCAATTTTTCATACCTGAGACCAGTGTTGCAGACAGGTGCAAACTATTTGAAATGGCAGCTACGAAAAGCACAGGCCCCAGCCTCAGTATAGCGCAATCTGAGCTTAAACAGATACAACAGGATGCCTTGGCTGAGTACATGGAACGCAAGACTGGTCGACGGTCATCTTTGCAAAATCGCTCCACCAGTGTGTACATGCATGCCCCCTGCCCTGACTCCAAGAGTGTATGTGCATCTGGCTTTCTGTTCAGTCAGGAGCAAGGTGTCCATTTTACTTCAACTTCTGACAGTCAGAAAGGGACGAACCATATGATGTATCCCATTCCCTCCAATCTAAAGGGCACCGTGCACCCAAATGGAGACTCGTCTGAAATGCCATATTTGGAATCCTGCAGTAATAATCCAACATCCTTCTACAATGACAAAGATCCTCTAAAACAACCTTTTAGTGATGAGAGGGAGCTACATAAGCCTGGTCTCAGCGCTTCTTCTGTGCCTGTCCAGAATCCGTTACATTTGCAGAACCAGGAAGAAACCTTTGAAAGGGTTGGACCCCCAAGGAATTCTGGTAAGTCTGCTTCAGCGGAGGACTTGATACGTTGCCCTGAGGAAGAGAGGATGGTTCCTCAACACTACAGGTCTCGGTCTTCACCCTCTATGGAGAAGCATTATAAGGTATGTTACAGTCACCTTTTTCCTTTTAGAAGTTACCATCTGAACAATCACTTCTCTAACTCAGGGGTTTTCAACCTTTGTTAAACCAGGGACCAGGGCTTGGGATCCCCGACCATAAATGCATGTTCACATAAACAACTAAGAACGAAAGACCTCGAGTCTTTTTTGCTTTGAACGGAGTCCCAATTGAATATATTTCATGCTGTATAAAGCGGATGATAATATCGACAATGCAGTATGTCTGCGCTCTCCCATCCTCTCCTTCACAGCTGCTTTATGTACCTCAAGTTGAAAATCGCAACTTTTCAGTTTTAATAAGTTATTTATGTATTTAGGTGGCAACAATAAATAAACAGGTGAAGTAGCTAAAAACGAATTCAGATTGTAAATGAGAGCTTCAGTGGAAATGAGAGATAATCAGCAAAGGAAAACATGGTTCGTGACTCATTAGGAGGCGCATACAGTAAATTCCGCAGCTGCAGCTCACCCTGCTTGGGTGGTTCCACTTCTGATGACTTGAAATGGTTGTTTCTTCCTGTCATCATCACAGCCCCCAGCAAGCAGATATATTCATCCACATCCTAAATGCTTATTCAGTTCAGGATTGCTGGATAGATTTATTGGTCACCAATCATCAGCTCTTGGGAATCTGATGTCAACACCTTTAAAGCTGGTTTTTAGGATAACACTGCACATTCCAGCAACAATACTTACCACTCATCCTTGTGTTTTTAAGTGGAAGTTAAATTAGTCATATATTTTTGTATTATTTTTTCAATGTAAATTCATTTTCATGTAGTAGCCCAATTCCAGTGTGTGTTTAGGAAAAACCCTCTAAAACCTAAAGTGATTAAGGTTACTGTGTATAGCATCTCTGAAAAGGGCTCTAACAACCTACGTGACAAAAAGACAGAGCCCCTCATCTGCCCTGAACGTCCTCCAGGAAATAGCCAAAGCCTCACACTTCCTGTGTGGTGCCATGGAGCCCGGCCTGGAAGTCGAGTGTTGAGAGGGAACAGACTGATAACGGTTCTGTTGATTTCAGGATGGTGTAATAAGGAGATAATGTCTTTAAGAGGCAGATGGCAGTCTGGGCAGGAAATGCTTGGGAAGGATGAAAAAGCGATTTATCAGGGAAGGCAAATTAACTTTCCCTCGTAAACAGTTTCTCAAAGCGTCATCGTGATGGTGTTCACGTCGCTATCCCAGAGAATAATTTGGGAGACTGTTGAGAATAACTTAAGTTCAATATAATACTTTAATTTCTGTACATTATGGATTTGTTTTTAAATTATTTTATTTTCCGATGCCCCGTGGTACATACTACTATCTGTGGCTCTAATACTAAGTAGTGTATCACTGGAAAAAGTCTCAGAATATTTGCAACATAATAATAGCCAAATAAATCTGCGCTTACAGTATGGAGCAAACACTCTCAGGCCTTTACTTTGATAAACTGCAAAAATGTAGCCCTGTAGATACGCAGGCTCACTCCCAAGCTTCCACTTCAGATGAAAGTGTCCATGATCCAAAGCAAATGTTTCATTCATGTACATACTCTTTGTTAGTGCATTCCATTTATCTTATTTCAAAATTATTGTAACATCCGATCAACTCCCAAGCAGGACAAACCTCATTGCATTTTGCCCAGTTAATCATTAAAACTTTTGCTTGGTCATTAAGGACTGTGAACTTTACCAGTTAATTTACATGCTGCACTGGTTTGCATTGTTTTTGTCCTTAATGAATAACTGATTCAACTCAGGCCTTAGCATTGCATTTTGCCTTCTTCTTTAAAAACAGACTATTACCTTTTTTTTAGTGTTATTGGATTTGAAAGAGACTTGAAAATGGCAGACAAAAGATGATCTCCAAAGTCATCCCACAAAATCAATTGCTGTGTGATGTATCTCTTAGATAGTGGTTGTCTTGTATCTTTCAGGATTTGACTGGAGTGGATCATGCAGGTTTTGGGGTTACCTCACGGCATCCTTTGTTTCTTAATCCAAGTGATAGCAGGTTTGTCCCTCGATGTCTGTATGTTTATGTCCATAAGTGCAGTGCAATGCAAACTAGTAAATGTTTTAACCTTTGAAATACAAATTTAAGACCGATATTCTAAAACTAACCAGTAAGTCAAGCATTCTTATAGAAGGAATATTTATCACATATATATAAGTGATATTAAGGAATTTTTTATTCGAAATGTTTGTCACTGTCAGATAAAATCCCAGTTCTCAGTGGTTCTCAGCTGGTTTTGGCTTAGGACCTGCATTTTAGCTTGGTCATTAACTGACAATCCAAATTTATCTCACAGGAATATAGTGCAGTAATAATAAACAGGACATGGTGCATTACCAAGAGCACAATGTCTTCATGCATTGTTAAAAAACAAAAATTGGTTTCATATTAGAAAAGAAAATTCTAAACCATTTTCTTTGACCACGCACTCTGTGAGCCAGTGAAAATGGCACTGCCGCTCCCCACCTGGTTGAGGAACTGCCTCACATTATCAGTTAATGAGGAATAACACAGTGGAATACACTTCACAGTCAGCAGAATGTGTTTTGTTTTATTTTAGACCCATGAAGGATGTAGACCAGAAGCAGACTGCGGTCCCCCTGGACGGGGATAAGAGGTCCCCGCTCAGAGCTGGTCTGTCCCCACCCAGCACCCTGGCCGTACGCGGCGAGAAGCCAAAGCCCACAGAGCGACACAGGGTGCTGAGTGCCGCCGGCCTGGCAGCCTCCGTTGGCCTGCCCTGCTCCTTCGCTCCCCCACCCTGCACTGCTAAGCTGAACTGGCAAACTGATAAGAGCCCATGCCAGGCTACTCTGGATACCTTTGCAGGCAATACATTCCCCTTCCTGGGGCAGGGTGGTAAGCCCAGTGCTGAGAGCCAGGCTGCTTCGGCAGCTTTGAGAAGCTCCTCAGACGCCAGCTTGCCTCAGGAAGCATCAGAGGAAGAGCCCAGCTCAAAGATTCCTGCCGTCCGAAATACACCCAGCGCAATGGGCGCCGCATCATTGCAGAACCTCCAAGCTGGTGTGTCCTGCAGCACCTCCTTTGAGTTAGAGAGCCCCCTCCCCACACAGCCACAGCCCCTTCTCTCCATGCGCGTTTCTGAATCAAACCTGCAAGCGTCCCCACCCTCCTTGTCCTTCAAGGACGTCGTCGTCGATGATGATGTGTTTCTCGAGGAACACGCCCAGCCTTCTCGCTGTACACCCTCCATTCAGGACACGGACATCAAAGAGGGCGTTCCTCCACCAATCCCTGCCTATCCAGCTGCAGGGGATGGGCTCGGGTATGCCACAACGTCCGCTTGAACACCGTTGGAGAACATGCGTCAGATGTATTACCGTCTCACGATATTTTTGTGCGTATTTGACAATGCAGCGTTTCTTATTTGTTTGTTTCAGTATTAACACCGTCAACAGAAGATCGGTTGACAGAGACCCGGCTGAACACCATCCCTTCCACCCTGCCCAAGCTAAGAACAGAGATTCCCCATCCAAGGCCATCTTACGAAGTCCAAGCGTGGACTGGGAGACCCGTGTCGCTGTGGAGAGGCAGAACAGCATAGATGAGCAGGAGGCGCTGCAGGAGAACCCAGTGCTGTGCAGGAGGGAGCGCTCGGTCGAGGAGGTACGGGTGGAGACCCTGGCACAGATGTTACTGTCTAAAGACAAATCCCTGACTCCCGTCCTGGGCGCATGGGCAGTGAAAAATACTATGGACTTGATGGAGGATATCTTCCCCACATTAACCCCACCGCCGCAGCCGGAGAAGACAAGTGCACAGATGGAGGATAGGTGAGCATGTGAATATCTGCCAGAGCGTGGAATCTGTACACATTAATAAAAGGAATGCCATATAAATTAATATGCAAAATGATATAGGTTAGCATTATAGTTAAACATCATTGGTCAGTTTTGTCAGTTACAAAACCAGGATACTTTTTATATTTTTTAATGTAGCTTAGTTTTCACACCAGAGTATGTCTGTGGTGGCAAGTGATGTCTGTAAAATATTTGTGAATTCGGTTAAAGTTACAGATAATGCAACACTACCACCTGGTGGTGTGTTTCAGTATTACAAGACATCTTGTAAAGAGCCTATGCAAAAGTAAGACGTGGTCACTTCCCATATTAATTTCACAGTAATGACTTGCCTGAAATCTAATATAAATCCATACTCACTCTCTCCTTCATGTAAT
>JAABNY020000119.1:19135743-19153374 GCA_015164015.2 Brevimyrus niger
CATTGTCCAGTATATTTTTATTTTTATTGTTATAGCCCTAGGGAACTCTTAGCTGCCTTGGTATCAGCAGAGCAGTTAGCTGCTTTGCTATCCGTTTAATTTAAACATATGTTATTCTTACCATTATTTAAGGTATTAAGAAGTAATGCTTTGTGTTATAGTTGTAGCAAACCTACACCAACTGGCTTGTTATTCCAAGTATGAAACTGAACACAAAAGAAAACAAGTCACTGGTGCTTGTTCTGCCAGTCTGGACTTGCCCTCTGTTTTTGTTTCATCACAGAAAAATTTTTTTGACCCTAAACAGAAAGCAAGAGCCTGACAAGGATCTAAAGAATAAACCCAGAGGGATGGAGACAGATCTGGATAAGGAAGAAGAATATCTAAAGCAAAAAAAGGTTTAAACATCTTATCTATGCTAATTTCATCTAAAACAGTGTTTCTCAACTCAGTCCTCGGGTTCCCTGCCAGACAGTCCACATTTGTACTTCAGGTAGGGAGGAAAAACGTGGACCATCTGTGAGTCCCAGAGGACTGGGTTGAGAAACACTGATCTGAAACACAACAATTCTTTAAAAGTACCTCCATGGCTACTGTAGTTCAAAATGCCATATCTGACACCTCCCCTTAAAGCACTTCACAAAAGTCTTGTACTTCTTCCTGTGACCATTGTAATCTCAGATGATATTTGATCCAGTGATTTACGTAGATCATAATTTGTATGTTAGGAGCCACGATTGTTTCGGAATTATTTAATCGTAACTAAACTAATGAGTAAATTGTTGTAGTAAAGAGGCAGAACGTGCGTGCGCTTCTGTTTGACAGACGGAGCTGGTGGAGGCCCTTACTCTCAACATAGCAGCTCTGCGGGGGGAGAAAGCAGGCCTAGCGGAGGAGCAGAGGAAATTCAGCGCACTGGAGGGTCACCTAGAAGCCCTGATACAGGAGTGCTGTAACCCCAGTGAGAAGGACAAGTACCACATGTTTGTCGGCGACTTGGACAAGATCGTCAACCTGCTGCTGTCACTGTGCAGCCGATTGGTGCGTGTGGAGAACTCGCTCAGAGGCCTGGAGAACGGGGACGAGGACGCGGAAGATATAGCCAAGGAGAAGGTCAGGATCCCAACTGGCTGCCCACTCTTGTGCAGATACACCCGCAACAGCCAAGTAGCACATTCATATCTAATTTGAATTCATTTATTATCTCTCGCTCTTTTTCTTCACGAGAAATGATCAAAACATCATTCTCTACCCTATACAGCTGCAGGTCCTGGCCGTATTGTAACAAGATGTAGATAATCAAATACCAGTATCCGTGTGCTTTCATTTCTTCTAGGAATGAAAAATGTATAACTGCCAAGCTTCATTGTATGCACATAAAACTGTGTATTTGATAGTTCCCAGGAGGTGGCGAGAACTTCCTTCAACCTTCAGTGTTTTCATTGTTTAGATATAAAATAACACAGTTTAACGTCCAGTAAGAAGGTAAACATACATTCTTCAATATTATGTCCATATTTGTGCTTCATATTAGGGGCTTTTTTCGAAAATGGACCCCGAGACTTCAGAGGGCTCTAGTAAATCGACCCAGAAAAGTTAACTTTTCATCAGTTTGAAGGGCTGGGAGTGGCTGAGTGTCACTGTTCTCTTTCATTAACATCAACTCTCCTCAGCGAATTCAGCATTACATCACAATAATCACTTTAACACGGTGCAGCTTTCGGTTTAGGTGTCGGACACCATACTTATTTACGCGACGTCATGTTTTTTGCATTGTGCTGAGGGCGAGGACTTCTTTTATTCTGAGACGTGTCTCCCGTGTGTCACTTTTCCAGGAGAGCCTTCAGCTGAAACAGCGCCAGCTGTGGGCCCAGCACCAGGACGCCCGTGAGCTGAAGGAGAACCTGGACCGGCGGGAGCGCGTGGTGTTGGAGATCCTGGCCGGTCACTTCGGCAGAGAGCAGCTACGTGACTACCAGCGCTTCGTCCGGATGAAGCCGGCGCTGCTGATAAGGCAGAGGTGCCTGGACGACCTCATCAGAGAGGCAGAAGAGCAGCTGCAGAGGGTGACAGAGAGACTGCTGTCTGAGGGTCGCGTCCTCATCCAGGAAGGGGGGGTCACCTCTGTCACTCTGTCTCCTTCAGCACGTACCCCAACTGTCACCTCACTCTGACCCCTACTGGCTGTGCCTCACCATTACACCCCCCTGCCATCACCACTGCTGAACTGCTTTTAACATTAACCTGAATAAAACAGAACTTTTCCACCTGTCACCTAATTATTCCATTCAAAACATTATATCTAGAAATTATTGAACCAGCCACTACATGCCTGTTTGTGTACCAGTTCTAGCTTTAGCTGTTTATCATCTTGAATATTTGTTTATGCTTGAATGCACTGCTCAGTTAAAGCTTATGCTCAATAAAAAAAGTTTATTTTTGCAGATGTAGGGGTTATTTGATTATCTACTGTAAAAAAAAAAAAGGTAATGCTATTAAAAGCTATACAGGAATTTATCTGGAATTACTTGTCAGGATTTATGATATACAACAATATTATGAACTTATGGCAAAAGAACTCCTATTAGATTGGTAAATTTTAATAATTATGTCTGATGTGATCTCATTTCACATTTTATCTTTGTTTCATTGACACACATGTATGCTACATTCTCTACATTTTTGATAAAGTTATGAAACATTGTTTATCCCCAAGATGTCTTTGACCATTTAAGCTTTAAAAGCAGAACAAGAAGTTTACATTTAACTGTGATTATACCCATCATACACTTAATGATTTGTAAATAATGTGTGACTACACATTAGAAATAGTGGTTAACTAAAGTAGCATTTTGTATGACCGAAAAATGTGCAGATGCCAATTTTGATATTTATTGTTTGGTCATTCATTTTGCTCTAAGATGTGGAGAGAATATGGAGCAGTTATTTCTCATTTGGTCTTAACCTTTAAAGCATTTTAAATGAATTTAATTACATGTGAACAAAGGGGACCACATGCATTTTTCCAAGTACAGCCAATGATGATAAGTCATAAACATCAATAATATTTCATGTCATTCTTATGACAGTTACCCGTCACCCCTATGTAGACTGCTACAAGTAAGGTGTTACCAATTTTCACTGAAAGGTAGGTTTTTTTTTCTACAATACGTTTGGCAGTTTTAGTATTTTTTTTTACTACAAAAAAGTACATGTGCAGAACAATCCGACAAACACAGGAAATGATTTTCTCGAGAGTATTCAGGTGAATGTCTTACTTTTGTTTTTTTACATCACTCTCTTACATCATTCTCCTCTCAGTACACACCAAAACCAAGACAATGTTTTTCCGTTTAAACTGCCCAAGGGGGTTTGCATTTTGAACGCCTAATAAAACGGCACACATATCATCGCAAGCACAAAGACGGAACAAACTGCCCTGCATTTTAACTACTTGTCAACTTGGCTCAGTGGTGTATGACACGTGGAAAAAATGGCACGTTCATCCTGTAGGTGTCCTTGTGTTCCTGGGGTAAGTGTAGCATTTGAATACAGGGGGATGCTTTTAAATATGATGGATGAGTCCAAACATCTGAAACACACCAATGAAGGAAGAATATTTCCAGGAATTAAATACTTCACAATAATGAAAACATTTGGAATACAAGAGCTTGCTATTCAGGTGTAGGCACATTCTGTAACGCCAAACACAGCACATTTAATAAAATATATTCTCGTATTTCCTATTTCCCAGTTAAATTGTATGTCCACACAGAGAGTAAAAACTAAAGAGGAGCATGAGTTTGGGAGGTATGATCAATATTATGACAACCATAAAATCTTTTGCAGAAATAACTTGCCTGTATAGAAATTTCAATTGCATTATTTTTTATTTTAAAAAAGTATGGGTAAAGCGCATAATATGGACTGTAGTTAATGGAGATAAAACGCAGAATAAAATTTCAACATCAGTTGTGCACATTTACATTATATGGATTTATTTATATGAAACCTTTAAAAAATAAAATACATATATGAATATGCAAGACACTACATATTAAGGTTCAAAAGTAAAACAAAAAACAGCTCGGGCACATGCAAAATGATCTGCATGGAAACACATGTTTATGTGGTAAGGCGACATAGGTAGTTTTTGATTATACGGAATTTTCTTTGTGGCCATTGAAACTTCCTTAGCAGGGTGCATCCTGCAGCAGTAACAATACTGTACAGGTCACATTTTTCAAGTATGAATCACCGAGTCCCTGTCAGTCACTGCAAGCCTGGAACACCAGCAAAGATAATTACTGTTTGTATGCTGAGCAATTAGCATCCAGCCACCAAGGGTTTTCCATATAAAATTCTAATGTCGCAAAACCCTTCAACATTTGCTGCTAGTTTCATAGTTTCATACACATTATAAAAAAAAACTGTGAAACATTGACTGGTATATAGAATGAATAAAAGAAAATTATGGGTTCCTCTTCAGAAAAAAAAAATTATGTACCACTTATGTAGGTTGTTATGCAGTAAAGCACTACAGCAGTGTTTAGAGCAGCTCAGGCAAACAAAGTACACTGGAAGCTTTATACTGAAGCAAAGAGGGGTAATATTTCTGCCACTAAATATTAAATATGTCATATCCAATGAAGTAGATGAGCGAATAAGCTGCATATTCATTGATAAAGACTTAATTATTCATACCCAAAAGTTGCATTATTACACAGAAACGTCACAAAGGTGCTAAACATCACAGAATGAATAACTGGTATGCATTGTGTAATAATTGTATAATACTAGTACAATGTTAATTTTCAGCAATGACATCAGAAGATAGTCTTTAGAAAACCGAACAGAAATATGATGAAAAGAGAGAAAAAAAACATTAACTGCTGTGTTTATACAGAAGACTAAGAATGAGCATGGATTTTCAGTAACGATTTATGCTTGAGGATAGCAGCTATGGAGGTCTGCCTCTTCACAGAGGGACACGTGCTGTTTGGCTGTATCAGCAGCTTCTCTGAAGAGTGTCCAAATATCTTACCATGTGCAGTCTTCGACTTTGGAGCTCCAAGCAACTCAAGGAGATCTCTGGAGCCATTGAGGCCAAGGTATTGCCATGCTTTCTTGCCACTAGTATCCCTCAATGATACCTTGGCTTTGAATTTATGTACTAGAAGACGGATCAGCTTCCGGTGTCCATGGATGACTGCCAGATGTAAAGGGGTGTATCCACAGGTTGTTTTAGTGTCAATATCAAAGTTCAGTCCAGCTTTACTAACTCCATACCACAGAGTATTAAGAACACGATGGTCTCCATGTTTCGCAATCCAATGTAGTACTGTGTATCCTGAAATGAAATCCCTCTTATTTAAGAGATTCGGATCCTCTCGAAAGAGAGAGTATATTTCAGTCCAGCACCCAGAGGCTGCCTTGACCAACCAGTCATGTTCTTTTGATTCTAATGGTACTAAGGTGTTCTTATGGAAGTAAGCACTCTCACTTGTGGAGACCTTGTGATCAGGACAAGCAACACCCCCAGATCTATTTAAATGGGAGGGTCGACTTAGATAGCTCATGCTTAAAGATGAGGAGAGCAAGTAGAGCCTGTTCTTCCTTGCGGACACTACATCATCATGGAATGGCTGGTCCAGGTCAGCTCCCAAGCTGCGACACATCCTGCTTCGGAATTCACTGGACTTCTGGTTCATGGTATGCAGTGGAACGGGGAGCCCAGACTCTGATGCAGACTGATCTGCCCTGGGAACATCGTTAAGGTAACCAGCAGAATGATGATAGGGGGTCACTTTTCTCTCTGTGCGATGCAGCAAAGCCAACTTGGGCTCCAGGGCACGATGAAGCATCTCATATACTCTCCGTTTCCCACTTGAGAGTCCCTTGAAATTGAGGCTTTCATCACTGGCCCAATCCTGGTCTTTGTGGAACCTCTCAGGCCACTCAGAGGTCCCGTAAGGTTGTAACAAAAGATCTCCATGACTGGCAGAAAGTCCAGTCCGATACATTTCTGAATAGCTGTCCACTGAGGACCCAGGGCTCTCTGGTGGTAAGCTGTGGTAGGAAAGATGGGGGTTCATTGTAGCTGCTACACTGTTTTCCTGCTGATGGGATCTGGTACTTTCAAGGATCTCTGTAGGTGCTGGTTGGTTTCCATGGCTGGGGGTCGCTCCTGCGTCATCTGAATATTTGTGACAATTCAAAATACAAGAAGACGATTGCGAAATATTTCTTGTTTTTACAGTTAAGGGGCCTGATGAGCTTGAAAATTCTAAATCTTTATGTTTGATTTCTTTTTCGACTTCATCCACGGCACTTGGTTTTGCAGGTTCGTCCGGAGAGACGTTATTGCTGCTGTATGGATAATTCTGGGAAAGTGTCGCTTTCTGGTTGTGCAAAGGTTCGGACGGTCTCGGTTTAGCGATGCTTGCATGTTTTCGTTCAGTATTTGTTGGGGCAACAAAAGATTTATCAGATTCTTTATCTTGCGGTTTCTCAACCCCATATACCACTTTAGCTTCAGGCAATTTCAAAATACAGCTGCGGTTTTCCGTAAGTCTATCAGTCTTGGTAATTGACGTATGTAAAGTAGAAAACAGAGGATTTGTGTCACATTTGTCTTTGCGAGCATTGTCTACATTGGTAAGAATGCCAGCAGACGGCAAAATGCTATTAGTGCTTCGAATAGCGTTAAACCCTGTGTGTGACACGGGTTGAGTATTTAATTTAAACTTAGTTTGAGGTAAAGCCTGACCTTTCTCCAGGTTTCTATTTTCCTCTTGCGGGGAAAATCCTGTTTGTTTAGCTTTTTTATCTCTTTCCCAGTACGCTTTTGGAGCGGGGACGGCGTCTCCGACATGCACCGCGTACCTCTTCTTTAACACAACGAATGACACACCTTCCTCTTGTTTAACCACCGCCACAGAGTTGACAAATTTTTTAAAGAATTCTCTGTTCTGCGCCTTGTTGTCGTCCTCTCTAAGGAAAGTTCTGAAGTGCGTCAGAAGGTCGGCGTTTTTGACTCTTCCATTTTTGCTAAGAATAAATTGCAGCACTGCGTCTTGGCTTAATTCAGAGGCCATGTCTACTGGCGGAACCAGGAACGAAGTTGCGCCCAAAGTTAGAAACATTTCGAGGTAGTTAGTGCATGTAACCCCTCCCCTGCCGTGCTGCCTGCTCCACCTGCATCCGCTTAGCGCACCTGAGTCACTCACCGTCATATGATATTTACCATAAACATTTTCAATTATTTCTAGAAATTTATGTGGCATCAGTTTTAATCATTATATATAATAAATAATTTTGCTTTAGAGAGCAAGAAATCAATTTCTTTGCTTCCAGGCAAAACACATTTCCACAGGACTGCTAATCGATATTTATGCTGTTTATTTAGTTTTTGTCGTTTACTTGTAGTTTTCAATTTTCTATTTAATTGTTCCTGTTACTTGCTTTTATTTTAATCACTTGGAATGACCTGTTTGCCTTGCCTTGCTGTGAATTATGGGTTAAATAATTCAGCTCTTTTCCGTAACTATAGCTACCTGTCATCTAGAGCTAAACTTGATTTTGTGTGTGTGTGTGTGTGTGTGTGTGTACTATTGTTTAGATAATCAGACTAGTATTTTTGTCATTTTTTTCTTAAAATTTTCACAGGAAACACTGCTCTACATCTAAGATGCAGACAAGAGTAACATTAAATGACATCACGTAATGTACTACATAGATAAAAAATAAATAAATTAAAATCCTGCAAGTTCAAGACAGCGAGAATGAGAATCATTTCATTAGATATAGCATTCTAGCTATTGCCATTCCTTTAAAATTTAAAGCACATGACCAAGATAATATTTGGGTTTATTTCTTTATTGGTGCCCCAGAGATTTCCACAGTACAAAGGTAATTATCATGACCTGGCATAGAAAGATCATTTTATTAGACAGTGAGCTAGCATATAAACTGCAATGGAAAATGCTGTGTATTCCGGTCAGTGCAACATATCGCATTGCTTTTATTTCATCTATCATGGATCCTCTTCTTTACAAAGTGATAAGAACATGCTGCATCCTTAGCTAGTAGTAACACTTTCAGCAAACTCTTAAAACATACTAAGGAGCATTGCTCAACGAGTGGTGGAAGACGAAACAAAGTCAGACTATTCATTTTAGTGGGGACCAGCAAACCGCTCACATTGACAACACAGTGTACCACATTCTTTCAAGCATGTCCCATGAATAGCCTGAAACAACACAATACAATATGCACAATATGTAGTGGGAAAAGCCATAACACAGGAGACAGATTTTAAAGGCATTTCAGGGATCATGGAAATCAACGCTATCTTAAAAAGAAAGGTATATAAGGGTTTTTTTTTTTCTTAGTTTTTTTTTTTAATTGGTGCTTAACAAATAGTTATCAATAAGAAGCATTTTTTTGTATTTTTGGCTCAGTCTAGCCTGGAGAGATAACGCCTATGACTGTGGACTTGTCTTCTGCTCTGCACGTTATTTATTAAGAGAAGGCCTGTTTTCTTTCTCTTTTAGACGACACTGATGGCGGGTTGCAGTGGGGGGCAGGGTGACAGGCTGCCGTCCACCCACCCCAGTGAGGAGCTGCAGGCAAGGCCCTGCCCCTCCCCCGCTGCCCCCTCCTGGTTGCCGTCTTCACTGTAGAGGCATCGGATTCCGTCGTAAAACTCGTCCACTTCCATCTCCTCCACCTTGCGCTTGGCAGAGTGCTTGCGGGACAGGTGGAGAGGCCGGTTACGAAGACGGCCTGGGATGCAGGGCCGAGCAAGGCTGGGGCAACGGTGGACCCATTTGCCCCTTCGAGATGACAACGGGGGTGAGCCAGGAAGGTGGTGCTGGGACAGTGGGGGTCCCCAACTGCAAGACGCTTGGCTTTGCTGCAGGGGTTGGTATATGTATAGAGTGTTGGGAGGCAGGGAGGCTTGGTGTGGAGGCAGTGAACGTGCTACCAGCTCTCGACACTGGATTATCTGGGTGCTGTCGATCTGAGAAGCACAGCAGACATTCAGTTAATTATGCACAATGTCTGCATAATACTACCAAGATTATATGGTTTTACTGCAATTTTGCCCAGAAACTATACTCATACCTTCCAATTTACTACTAAAGATATTTCTGATTTTTGACTATAAAAGCACTAATACCTCATAGCCAATATAATATAATCTGAACTTACTGGTTCAGTGCTACACCCCCCCCCCCACGTACTTAAACATGTATAAATGTTAAACGATTTAACAACAAAGCAAATACTACTTTTTACTAAAGCAAGGGGCCTCCAACTCAAGGACCAGAGTAAAAAGTATACATTTTATGTAACTACAATATTAAGCGTGAAAAGCTGCTATATGCAAAACATTTAAACGACTACAAAAGTATAACATTTTAGTTAGCTGATAATTAGTACAATTTTCTGTAAGTACAATAATTGCCTGAGTGTAAGCAGTATCACACAACATGGCTTAAGCAGAAATCCATTGTCCGGTGAAGGTGTTAGATGAATATGTTTTGTAAGGACAGAGATGGTACAGCTCTCAGAACATACCTGTGCCTTTTTGAGCAGGTCGATAGTGAGAGCCAGCCAATCAGGACAGCATTTCTCCACTTCCAGGCTGATGATGGTAACAGCTAACATGGAGCCTTTCATCTGCAGCACCCTGTGGTCTGCAAGGCAGTGGTGCAGCTGCTGAGTGAGCAGCGAGATGTGCTGGGGAGCATTCATGCCCAGCAGACCCGGAGGGAGACGGCACTCGCACGACAGCATCATCGCATAGAACTGTGGGAGGTACAATGAGAGTGAATGGTGACTTCCCTAAATCACAGCATTGTATGACAATGCAGGTAGCTTTCATTTCACGATTACATAAAACAGAACTTAAGTGCTGCTTCCAATGAAGCTTTATGGATGTTTGAAACATCGTGACTCTGTATATGTTTGTTTCTGCCGAATCATTTAAATGTATAATGTTTAAAATAGAAAAAAAGCATGTGAAATCATTGCCATCTTGAACTGCCAGTGCCTGTCCATAGCATAAATATTTTAACTAGTGTCCTGAATGTTACCTACATTAACTATAATGAACATCCATGCAATCAATCTCTTTGATGTATAATACTGAGCACACACAGTTCCCTACTTCAGGCCTCAGTTTTCCTTCACCACTGAAGTCTGACACATATCCTACCGCCACACAAGCAGCAGGCTGCCAGTCAGTCTCAAGGTATACTAGCTAGGGACACCAGATCATCCAAGTTATGCTTTCAGACTGTATGCCGAAGCTGCAGCACCATAAAGAACCCAAGCAAATACAGGAGGAACACATACTCCCCCCAAGCAGGGCTAGGAAAAGGCCCACAACCCGAGGCGCGTGAGGGCACACTCGTCAAAACTACACAGGATTTAGGGTGCCCTGAAATCCTATTCAAAGTGTAACAAGAACAAAATACTGATTAAAACTATGTTTAATATAACGCACATTATTTGCAAATTCCTATGTTATATACTGTAAAAATCTATTTGCAATAAACAACCATGAAAATGTTGTTATATAAATGCATGCATGACACTAGATGAGTAGCTCACATCAACTAACACATAGAATCTACAGTAGAAAATGAAGATCATGAATGAACAAACCAAAAAAAGTGAACGTCCAGTGAAATAGAGCGTGAGGGAGGCTATGACTCACTATGTGCAGGAAATCCAGCGCCGTTGCTGTGTGCAGATCCCAGTTGAGTTTATCCAGTATGATCCTCTCCATTCTCAGGATTTCAGACGGAGAACAGCCACATCTGCTGGTCTTAGCCAAATCCTGCAGGGACGGGATGCACTGCGGAGAGACAACGTGGTTTAGGCCACCCAGCTTTGGTCTATTTCAATTACATGTATCACAACAATCACTGCAGGCCCCAACAGCTGCTGTATGTAACCCAGTTTGAAACTCCATCTGTGATATTATTCATGTTGACAATTACATATAATTGACTGGTCAACTGGTCAAATGGTGTGTTTTTATAAGATAGTGCTATATTAGTACTATTAGGGATTTATAAGATAGTGCTATATTAGTACTATTATGGAATTAGTGAAATATTTTTAGAATTTAAGACTTTGATCTGTGGAATCTGTTGATGTACAAAAGTTAAAAAGTGAAATTCTTTTAGATTTGAAAACTGATTTCACCGATTCACTGAAAAGAACATGTTCAAAAGAACAATTCCTTGATGATGAATCGAACATCACTACTATTCACATGGATAGCTGTTTGTGTGTGCAAGTAGTGTTTCTCACTAAGATTCACACTGTGGTTTGAATAATGCTTTTCCCTTGGACTGAAAATCGCACAAATGTAAATGTGATTCTGCATTGTATTGGGCTTAGGTACTAAAATATGAATCATGGTAGAACAGATTTGTGGAGTAGTAACTTCTGCAGGTTTTTTTGGGGGCAGTATGGTGTAGTCTCACACCTATTGAAAAATAAAAACAGTAAGATCCTGATATGCAGATACTGCACTGAAGATAAGACACACTACATGGACAAAAGTACTGGGACATGTAAAACAGCTGCCACTCTTCTGGGAGGCTTTACATGAAGGCTTGGAGGGTCTGTGGGAATTTTTGTCCATTCACCCAGAAGAGCATATCTGAGGTCAGGCACTGATGTTGGACTAGAAGGCCTGACTCACAATCCCCGTTCTAGTTCATCCAAAAGATGTTCAATGGGGCTGAAGTCAGGGCTCTGTGCCAGTCAGGTTCTTCCACACCAAACTTACCCAAATGCGGGGCACAGTCATGCTGGAAGAGAAAAGGTCCTTCCCCAAACTGTTCCAATAAAGTTGGAAGCCCTGAATTGTCAAAAATGTCTTGGTTTACTGAAGCATTAAAAATTTCCTTCACTGAAACTAAGGGACCTATCCCAACCCGTGAAAAACAACCCCATACCATTATCCCTCCTCCACCAAACTTTTCAATTGGCACAATGTAGCCAGGCAGGTGACATTCTCCTAGCATCTACCAAACCCAGACTCGTCTATCAAACTGCCAGACAAAGAAGCATGATTTGTCAATCCACAGAACACTTTTCCATTACTTCAGAGTCCAGAGGCAGTGTGCTTTACACCGCTCCATCCAACACTTGGCCTTGTGCGTGATGATGTGAGGCTTGCATGCAGCTGCTCGGCCATGGAAGCCCATTCAACGAAGCTCCCACGCACAGTTTTTGTGCTGCAGTTCATGCCAGAGGAAGTTTGGAACTCAACAGAGCATTGGATGACTTCCCACTTTGCAATAATACAACTTACAGTTGATCATGGAATATCTAGCAGGGAAGAAATTTCACAAACTGACTTATTGCCAAGATGGCATCTTACGACAGTGCCACGCTTCAATTCACTGAGCTCTTCAGAATGACCCATTCCTTCACAAATATTTGCAAACCTGACTGCATGACTAGACGCTTGATTTCACACACCCGTAGAAATGCGTCTGAATAAAACACCTGAATTAAATGTTTAAGAAGTGTTTCAATACTTTTGTCCATATAGTTTATCAAAGAAATTAACAAATGGATGTAGACTTTTCTTAAACTCAGATAACATAGATTTGCAGTGAAGTTTGCCTGTAACAGATCAGTTCACCTCATCCTCTTCAACCGTCTTGATGGCCAAAAAGAAGCAGGCGATGGCAATGCAGCGAAGGTACTTTGGACGGGCCTGGGAAAGGTGGGACACAGTCACATGCAAAATCTTCAGCATTCACTTAGTCTAAATGCACTAAGAACTTCCCTGTACTGTGTGCTAGAGCACAGACTGACCAATCAGGCATCAACATATAAGCATCCCAATCAGTGAGTTCTATAAAAGGATCTTAAGAAATATACTGCTGCTCAAAATTAGCATCACTTTCCCATTCCATTATTATCTAGTTATATTAGGGATATGGGTTTGTTGTCAGAAAACTGCCATAAATTCTTTTTAATATAATTTTTAAAAATATAATTATATATACATATATATATATATATATAGAGAGAGAGAGAGAGAGAGAGAGAGTCAGAAATCACATGAAGATGTACTAATCGTACAAAAGTATGTGGACTCCCTCAGTACTTCAAATAAGACTTACTTTGACGGTGGTTAAGAACCTGTCCAAAATGCTGATGGCTAGGGAGAGCGTCTCTGGGTAAAGCTTGATGTTTTTGTGCAGGTCAGTGAGCCACCTGACAGCTTCATCCCTCTGGGGCAGCGAGACATGTGTATCCTGATAAGAAAGAAAGCAGCATACATTTATTAACAAAGAAATAAAACTCAACAATGATCAAACTTGAATTACCATCAAAATTAAAAACAGATATAAAAACATTGGAATTTTGGAACCATTATATAGGTACATAGCATCCCAGCAGACTTCTTATCATGCATACAAAGAACCCAAAGGCACTTAGGGTTGTGCACTAAAGAATCCAGTTGAGTTTTGAAGGAATGCTTAAGCTAACACAGTCACTGTTTTTAAGTAACGCCTGTACTAATCAGAAATATCGCAACAAATTTTAAATAATTCAATTTAAAATAATGCACCATAATAAAATAGTAGTAGTGACTTGCTCAGTAACAATCATTCAGTTATGCCCCAGAATTATCACTTTCATGTAATTTGATATAAATCAAATATATATGTCCTAAACTAATATTTTTGTTTAGAGCTACAACTAAGTTATGAAGAACATAGTCAATATATACTATAAAAACATTATAAATACACCAAAAATCTTATTAATTATGTAGCATGCCATTAGGAATACAAAAATATTTACAAAAACAACAAAGAGACTAATGAATTTAAAGGTTTATCAAACTTTGTCTTTGTTATAGGTATAGTTCAAGGTCCGACCTTGCATCATAAAAGACTTCAATACCCATAAGCCCTGTTACGTTGTCCTGGTTCCATTTCCATACAGTTAAGCACACTGCATTTGTGTTTTATTATTTTTTATGTCTATGCATAATTCATATTCTAAACTATACTTCAGGACTTACACAGTTAAAAGTTCTGACAATTTACATTTTGTTGGTAATAACTGGTACTTGTTTAGTCCGTAGACAAAGGACAAGCTGCTTGGTAACACCACACTATCTGGCTGCAACTACAGTACGAGAAACCTCTGAGCTTTCTGAATCAAATAGATGCCCGATGAACCAAGTACAATAAATAGAACAAGATGGTGAAATTAAGTGGGACTCTTACTAAATATTGCTTAGTGAACTTTCTGAATCATCCTGTGCTGGAAATCACAGTTTGTGCTATAATGAGAAACTGAACTGAAGGAATACCTTAATCCAAACATTGGGTCACACCTTAGGCAGTAGACTCACCTGATTAGATGGGATTTTTGACACGTACGCCTTCCACATCTGAACCTCCCTAGAAGCTGCATTTCTCAAAAGAAATGACAGCCGCTGGCTTTCCAAGGGCTGGGCAAACTTCATCACAACCCTTGGAGAAGCCGGCCTCCCCACGGAATACAGCTCCCTGTAAAAGGACAACGACCGCTATTTATACATGTCACTGACGTTAATAATGATATTAGTCTCGGCATCAAATGCTTTTAAGTAATTCAACAAAAGTTAAGGTACTTAATTCACCAAATAAACACCAAACAAAATGTAAGTGCATTAAACTGGATTATTAATACATTTCTAGTGTATAAACAAGAGAAACTACAAATACAGCTGATCGATGACATTGTCAATTGTTTTGGTGTGCAAATTTTGATGACAAACATCAAAACAGACCAATTCAAAAGGCATTTTCTGTGCAGTGCATCAAAAAGAAAATATTATAAATATTTATGTTCTCGGGCTGTTATTTTATGAAGACTGTGCATGTGTACTAGTTGTGTTTTGGGAATGAATGCTCTTTAAATCCTGATAAGAGCCAGAATTTGCTGTGTGTCTGAGAAGCACGGAGAGGACGGCGAAATCACATGATGTTACACCGACAGCCATAACCTATGCCATCCAACAGAATATAAACTATACACCCAAGACATTTAAAAACTCACCGAAAACTGCAACTTGTCAGACCATCTGTTTAACATGTACACCGGCTCATATTTAAATAGGCCTAAATATAGTATGGCCACACTTTACAAGAATGTTAATTAGCAGTTATAGGCCGATATATAATGACATATATTCAGTTACAATCTGACGGAGTTGGCACAGTTCACTAATAATAGTATAATAATAACAATGATAATAATCGTTACTGGTATTACTATAACGTAGCTAACTTGTTGGTTGGCTATTCGTAGAATTTATAATTCTAGTGAACACAAAAACGGTATTTATTCATGTTGCAGATAATGTTCTAAACAGTCATATCGTTTTAGGCTATAATAAATTATTTTGCTTACCTCCCCTACAAAGCTGTGAGAATCACAGTTGGAGGTGACAATCATCCGGTCCATTAAACTGAAGTAAAATAAAAAAGATAATAATATAATGGGAAGTTTAGTCGTCCATTTTGGCTTTGGCCTTAGGTTGCGTTTATCCTAAGGGGAGGGGGAAATAAATGTTCCTTATGAAGTGAAATTAAAAATATAAGGAACGGAATAGACAAGCACGTCTACTTCCGCTGAGGGGACAGAAAAGGAAGGAGGATACTTCGACCTTCTCCTACTGCGTCATCTGACATAATATGAATTATCACTGTAACAAAAGCAAATTACGGATATTTTTTCCGCAAAGAAATAATATTTTATATTCTACGTTATATTCTGCACAATTTTGTATTGTTATCTGTTTCCTACATGTTGGCGTTTTCATAAACCTTGCTGGAACTATTTTTTATGGCGAATGAACACATAACAATACTGCTTATGTAATAGAGTTACAATGTCCGTGAGAAAGCTGCGCGAAAAGGTACACCGTACAGTTGATCCCTTCACCCGGGCAATTGGTTATGTAATTTCAAAAATATGTATTTTTGGCTTTTATCTTGACATGTGTATTGGTAATGTTAAAATACATATATTCATAGAAATTTGTAGTTATAAATTTGTTTACTGTGAATCTTTACTTAAGTGGTGTTAGTAGAAAGCCCCAGTAACTATGTACACATACTGTATTTTTAACTACCTAAAAATATTGTACATATTTTACTTGAATTTTCTGGTTCTGAACTCACTTGCTATACTGAATGATGGTCTTTAAGTGCTCCAAATTTGCATGTCAGACTTAAGCCAGATACCAGCCCACAGTACAACAGGCAGCTTTCTTTGAGAAACACCAGACTGAACAGAGGTCTAAAGATCATTCCGTCCACTTACTGTGGTCAGGGTCATGGGGGATGGGGGTTGAATGAGTGCCAGGCAGTACAAGGCAAAGGCTGGGGTATTATCTAGTCAGAATGCCAGAAGTTTTCATAATAAACATTCATATCTTTACTTAGTAAATTTTGAATGCACAGTATGTCTTCAACGTCCTTGCATATTCTGTTTGTGCAGCAAGGTTACTCAGTGGTTTGTGCCGTAGTCTCACACCTCCAGCGTTGGGGGTCAGAGTCTTGAGTCCAACTGTGTGCATGGTTCTTGCATCTTGTGAGCTTCTTTTCTGAATTTGTCTTTCTGAATAAGCAATTAGGGAAGATAGATAGAACAATTGAATTATAATCCTAAACATTTGAAATGAGAAAAAAGTATGATTGACCTTAAACTCACACAGATGAAACTCCACCTAAACATCTATGATACAATTTAATGTGTGAAGAAAAAATTAAATACATAATTCAATTTGTTTCTAAAATAAAAAAAAATGTATCTCCACATGCCTGCATAACCTTAACTTTGACATGTAATATAGCAAAACTTAGATGTTTTTGAAAGCATAGCTTTTCACACTTTCCTCTCAGCAGAAAGCCAGATACTGTACTGTAGGGTTTTTATGTAGCAGATGAATGGCAATTAAACCTAGAAAGAAATTTACCTATGTTAAAGTTGTAATTTTTTGGTCATATTCTATACTATGGCGGTTTTGTATGACTCATTTTTTTTAGACATTTAGCACTTGAAATCCCATTACATTCTATTGTCAAAATTGCAAAAACACTAAAGTTTTTACATGTTTGATCCACACACATAATTGTAAGCACTGTAGACAGGCACGTGTACACATCTCATATTTCTGCAGATGGACAAAAGGGTGCTACAGAAATCCTGTTACTTTATTTATCTCTTTATCAGCCTGTTGACATTGCAGACTTCCGAGAAGGCTGCGTGATCACAATGGGCGTTCAAAAACTATGCAAACAAACGGACATCCCATCTTCCCCAGTGTCACGTTGCAAGCAGAGAGCAAGTGAGAAAAGTGAGAGCAACCAGGTTCAAATGAAAGAATGGGGTTTATTCAGGGTATTACAGGCAGGACAGTTACTCATACTGGGTGGACGACATTCGACAACAATGACAGATCTGGGGGAAACTAACAGAGACACGGACTACATACATAAGACTGGTTGGTATTAACAAGAGACAGGTGAGAACAATCAGGTAGAAACACGGGGTAACGAGGTGGGCGTGGCACACACGAGG
>JAABNY020000119.1:19155496-19187117 GCA_015164015.2 Brevimyrus niger
CACACACACACACATTGACTGTTGTAAAGGTTGCAATATGAAACACTGCACAAGTTCTCTAGTGGATTTATATATATTTATAATAAATACAATATATAAAACCAAAATTCAGTCGCAAACCAAATACTTGGATGTGACTCGTATACCAGTGCATAGAACTTGGATAAAGAAAACTCAGGGCTGCATCCGGGTCTAAACAAGGATGTTGGCTTCCCATGTTGACTTCCTATGAATGAACCCCCTCATGATTTAATCAGTGATGTTTAAGAAGTCAGCTCTTATTTTCCAAGGGAAGACCATAAGGGCAAGAGAGCAACTGAAACTGGAACTAAACGCCCCTCAAGACCAATATCAGGAAGTCTTGTGTTGTCGATGAACAAACTAAAGCATTACACAAAATTCACATTTCCACCTAATGTTTATACATGAATTGATAAAAATGTAATTAGTTGCAGCTTGTATTTGTGAATATTCTTTGCTATAATGCATTGTCCACCTGATCTAGCCTCTCACACTGTGAATTAAGGGATACAGTGACATGCAAGCTAACATTTTGTACACTTGCTGTAAGGACGGAAAACCAAGTGAACAAAGACCAGTTTAAGTGTGCTTAGTGCATTTAGTTTGGAATCAAACTTTACTTGTTTTGACAGCCATCTATCATCCAGATATTTTGGTGATTCCCTCCTCAATTCAATGAAAGACACATACAGAAGCAAATGTTAATTTCTGGGACTGAACACAGCTCAAGAGGTTGATGCTTAAAGCAAGTTTTCTGAGTTAGCTGGGTTAAGCTGGAGGTCATGATTGTCCAATAAGAGTCAAGCAGCATTCCTATGGGACCATGGTACTTCTATCTTAATTTAATCTAGCTAACTGAGAAATCCTGCTTTGTGAAACCCGCCTCCCATCCCCCAAGTGTCCTCTCTCAAAAATGTACAAGTATCAGACTAGTGAAAACCAACTACATTGTGCTTATTTATACACCTAGTTCAGTCCATAGCAATTAATTTCAATGACAGTGAACCTTTCAAACACATTAAACAAAAAAGCAGCTATTGGTTTCTATTTGTTTCAGAAAAGCACTTGGCTGTTTGTGGCAATCTTTCATTGCCGCTCCATGTGATTCCTACTGAGGCTCGTCCTCTTCTGCATCAAATCTGAAACTTACTCATATGTTGGTACGTTTTTCTGTACCTAAAGTTCCCTGAGGCACAAACATAGAGTAATTGCAAAAGAGTTTACAGAGAATTTAGACAAAACCACACAGTTTCTACTTGTGAGATGAATGCACAGTTTATGCACTTAAAGCTGGTCTGATCAGCATTATCCAATGATGAGCAACTACAATCAACACTAAGTATAGACAACTTTTAATTGGACCAGTTTCATTTTTGTCACTTCCTGACATTTTCATGTCATTTTTATATATTAATGAAAGTGTCAATACATTTTCATCACAGTTTTTGGGATTATATACTAATCATCACAATTAGGTCAATAAAAAGTCCCTTTCCCCGATGGTAAATTTGCACATCCCCCCAATTTGGGGACCTCTGACATAAAACGACCTTAGGTCATCTAATTGGAGAGGAACTTCTGCTATTCACATTCCACAATCTCCAATACTTGTACGTCATCAGTACTCCGAGCTTGAAGTTTAGTCTGAGAACCAATTTAAACTGGCATTTAATAGACTTACCAGAGCATAATTAAGGATATACAGAAACAGAAGCATCAGCACATATGAATTAAGACAGGCCATTGGTCTACTCTTCAGCACTTAAAAGCCCATGCGTGCTCTCTTCTTCACTCGCTGGGAGGACTGGGATGACTGGGAGAAAGGGCCCAAGGAAGGCTTCCTCTGGGAGTTAGAGATGGAGGACACTTGAGAGGATAACGACATAGGAAAGAAGAAATCAGTTCCCTCCATTCCTGCATCCACTACCTCTTCTTGGGAGCTAAAAAGAGCGCTCATGTAATCCTGTTTAAGTTGTTTTGGTGCCTTAGGGTTCCCCTCCTGAGATGGACCATTTGGCATTTTAGCTTTATTCCTTGATGATATTACATTGCTTTGCTCTTCTGAGCTGAGTTTAGAGCCCTTAGGCTCGTGCCGAAGAACTCCTGTTTTCATAGGCTCTGTAGAATCCTCTTGAGTTGAGAGGTACCCAGAAAAAGTGCTGGTATCCAAATCAGGATCCTGACTACCAAAATCGCTGACAGCAGAGGACCAACCATCCAGATCTGACTGGTAGCTAGCAGAAGTGGTGAAGCTTCCAGAAAGAGCAACACGAGGGCCTCGGTTCCGCTTTAGCCGGCGTCGCTTTCTACGCAACTCCTCGATCCTCTTCTCCCGATTCAGGCCCAGCTTTTCTTCCCACCAGTCTTTCCAACCCCCCTCCCAGGACACAGAGAGTCGCCGACTCAAGTCATCGCCCCAAGACTGAGTGTCCACAGAGTCGGGGGTGGGGAGTACCTCCGCCAGTGAAAGGCTGCTGGCACCACAAGTCAGTACCGTTTTTTTTTCCATGACTTCCCTCATGGCATTCCTCAGACTGGTAATTTGGTCTTTCCCCAGAATATCTCTAGGTGTACCATCAAAGGTAAAATGGTTGTTTGTTTTTAAGGTCCAATGTAACTGCCTGTACCTAGGGGTAGACTTTTGCCTGTTACAGAGCACATTCAGCCAAGATTTCCACTTCAGGAGGGTCGCCTTGCTGACATTAGCTGGCCTTGGCATGTCCTTCAAACGACTTGCGTCCTCTTGCTCAGTCAGGGGGTCAAGGATCATATTTACACAAGGTTCTTTAACACCATGTATTTGCATGTCTGAAGTTTCAGGTGGACACTCACTTTGACTGACAATTTTGCACTTTGACTGACTCACAACATTACTCCTTGGGTTAGTAGCAGAGTCTTGGCTTTCCTGTGGTAATGAACGGGACTGTTCTGAGACAGATTCCTCATTCAGCATCTTTTTGCGTGCTGCTTGCAGTGAGTCTTGGCTGGCAGGTCTTAGAATCTGGTAAAAGATATCCCCAATTTCAGAGAGTTGGAGCACACAGAGGGACTCTTCCTTGTCATGGTACATTGATGCAATACCTTGGATCAGAGAGAGTAAACTGCATGTCAGCTGATTCATTAACACATCATTATTACAAACAGACTATTTATTAATAATCAGTTTATAATAAGGTCCAGTAAATTGAACAAGATGCCAGATGTTTTCATTCTACAGGACTTAAACCAACTACTGTGAGAATTAGCATCAAGACAACCAACAACACAAACTGTTTAACTACAGAATTTCATTAAAAGCAGAATAATAGCCATCTTACCAGCTGCAGGCACTGACAGCCTTTCCTGGGCCTTCTTCTGCCTGTGGGGGATCTGGATGGGGAGGTCAGCCAAGCTTTTCATAGGACAAGACAGCTTCTGAGGAGCTCCTAAGACCTGGGCAGCAACTGCATCCCCACCTACCAATTAGGAAGAATTTAAAATTACATCTAAAATCTAATGTAAAATTATGCAAATTACAATTAACACAACTTTTTACAATAGGCATACCAGTATACTGCAGAAGCATTAGTTCCTGGGAAGACTGGGATCCTAAAATCACTGTGTTTTGATGCTGTGATGCCGTACCAACAACCTGGGCAAACATGGGTGGGCTAGCCATCATGTGATCCCATTTGATCATGGGCAAACACGGAAAGCGCTCGTCCATGATGTATGCAGAATGCTACAAGAGAAAGAAGTATACTTAAGCTTTGTATCCATTACCTGGGACAACTGAAACCCAACTGTGATCAAGAAAATGATTTACCTGAGTGGTGACAAGGTGGTGGTGTGTGTTCACGTTGCAGAGGTACCTGGATAAGATAACCCTCTCACCACTCTTGCAGCCTGAGGTAGCTCCGATGCGAAACACAGTATGGCTGCAGGTCTCCTTGGACTAATGGAGAGGGAAAAATTGTAAACAGGGTTTCTAAGACAACAGGTGCTTGGAAAATAGAAATAAATAAACTTTCAGCATATAAAAGATTAAATGTATTGCCAATGTCAATGAAACAAAGCATAAGAAGTGGTCACCCTGATGTCTGTTAGCTCCAGACCGGTTCGGTCAGCATACAGCATCACCCTGGGATGAGCGGAGAAGTCACACCATCGCCATGGTGACTTAGCATTGAAATAAAGGTTTCCCTCCTCCTCACGGAACTTCTGAAGGCTAGAAAGTCAAGTGCAAGTTGACAATCAAAATATCACATACGGCAGCAATAAATTACATTGCGATATAGAATTAATGTCTACTTTTGAAAGACAAAGAACTGAACACATCTCATCTAAACAAAAAACTGAGGACACAGATACTAGAGTAAAACCCAAGACAGGCCAGTGCTAAATCACATAAAACAATATATCTATAAAGCGGTATATCATTTAAGCTAAATCTTTATATAAACCTTTAGTGAAATAGCAGGATATTAAATATCTCATCCACCATAAACAAAAGAATGACAATTCAGAAACCTTTTCTTTTAAAATTCAGTCCAGGTAACACCTGAACACAAAGCATCATTATTGTTAAGGATGGCCAACTTTACTGGGTGACACTTTACTGGAAGGTCTATAGAATTCCAACAAACATACTGAAGTACTCCGATTATAGTAAATCTGTTCAGACGATGCTGCATTTCTCACCTTCTTCCTACAGTCCAGAGATATGCAACTCCACTCTCGCTGGCAACAAGAAGTTCCCCTGGTATGTGTGGACTAGAAAGACCAAATAAATAAATAAACAAACAGCCACCCATTAGCTTCAGTTGTATATTGCAGCAGTCTTAAATGACTCAAACCTGTAGCAAGAAAATCCTTCACCAGCTAAATGCTTTAGGAAGAATTACCTGACACTGAGGCAGGTGGCCCTCTCTTGTGTGTTAATCACATCAAGTGGCAGGGGTTTCTGAGTGGAAGTAGCTACCCAGACTCCACAGTTGTAATCTGTACGCACCCCAACATAAACTAAAAAAGGCAATAAAACAGACAAGAGTTAACAAAACAAAAATACTAAATTGAACATTTCTATCCACAAGTTTTCCCAAACGACAACATACATAAGTTTTACGAGCTCTGCTGGAATTGGACTTAACATTTTTAAATTTTTACATTCTATCAATAACATTAAATTTGCTCACCACTCTCCTCCATGGGGCCGACGCTGACCTGCCGAATAGTGCCATTGACCTCATAGGTGATCGGCTCATTCATGAACTTGGGCCGTGGTATATTCTCTTGAAACTCTACAATCACTTTGTGGAATTCTGAATATTAGTAAGAGACTCAAACTGTTTTCTGCTTGATGCATCATAATATCAAAACAAAAACCTGGTCATTGTATTTAGCATAAAGAAGGCAATTTCCTTTCTTTAAAAAACTAATTGTGTAAAATAACCGCATGAAATAGAGACGTAACCCAAGAAAAAAGGATACTAAGTGAATTAAGGGCAGCTTTCCTGGGATATACAAGGCATCCTTCTTGAGAAATGTTTGAAGTAGACAGTAGAAAAAAGCCTAGAGCTCCCCCAGTGGCCACTTCATTGAATAGCTGCCATTCCCTCTGCAGAGTCAACTCTTCATAGAGTAATTCACCCAAGAGCCCAGGGGGGACGTCATGGATAACATCGCCTAACAAATTGCTGTAGAGGCTGGCTCTTTTTTCAAAATGTGTTATAGGGCACCTTAAAAATGAAATGGTACAGGAAAAAAAGATACACAAAACAGATTGACTGTGGTTAACAAAGATGTGTATACAAATACATATAGAAATGTGTACAGCTAAAGGCAGGAGGTGTGAGGCTATAAAGAAAATCAGTGACACCCTGTGCTACCTATATGGTAATTATGAAAGAATTATTATTTAGGGATGGTGTGGCCCAGGAGGTTAGCATGTGGTGCTCATGATGGAAGATCACCCAAATCCCATGTGTCCCATCTGGTTCAAATCCCATGGTCAGCAGTTGGGCACCATTGGGCCCTTGAGGAAAGCCCTTAACACCCCATTGCTCAAGGGACTGAGTGACCCTGCTCTCTCAATTATACACTGTGTTGGACAAAGGCATCAGCTCAATAAATAAATAAATGTAACTGTTAACAGATGCAGTATACATGTATATATTAACTTTCCTATATACAGTGTATATAAAAATATAAGTGTGTTCAGCAATGGACTTACTTTATGAATTTTGCATTACACATGAATCGCTCCATCTTTTGCATGCTTACAGTGGTTTTCTTCATACATTCCTAAACAAAGGCAAAATGAAATCATGCTTTGGCTCATAAAGTTGCACATGTGCGTTTCAAGAAAACACATACGTACCTTCAGCTTCCCACTTCCAAAATCGAAGTGGTCCCCAAGAAGATGGCTCATCGTGCTAAAGGCATCCTCAGAGTTATATAGGTAGAAGTTCTGCATCTATGAAAATCATACAGTAAAACACATTAGAGTGATACTATTTCAGTGTTACCTACATCACTGGTCCTCAAACCATTAAAACTACTGAACCTTTGCACCACAGCTGATGACCACTAATTAACTGCAGAAATATATCAGTAGGAAGAGCAGTTGTTTTAAAACACATTGTGACAAGCTGAAATTTTCAAATAAATAGCTTTGATAAAATCAGAAGAAAAAACATGAATATTTGCTTAAGGTTAAACAAAGGGCCAGTGTGTATGCAGGTTTTAGCTGCAACTACCTAATTAGATTCCTAATTAGAGGACTGAATGGCTGAAAAGTCCTTACACCTGGGTTTGAACAACTAACCTACAGGTTATCCCAAAAATCTGCATACACACCGGCCCTTCGCAGATAAGATTGGCCACTCCTGGGTTAAACAGTAACATTCAGCTTTTGTATTTTACACATCAAAGTTTCAGCAGACTTACGTGTTTTGGGAAGTCCATAGCACTCGTAAGATGATGTGAAGACCATTTGTTAACTGAAAGAGATAGGAGATGCATGCTGTGAATCAAAAATACATGCTAACATATTTATTGTTTGAAACATTACCAAAAATATCTAAAATACGACTGAACTACAGCAACATAAAATAGACAAGTTATGTTTGGGTGAACTGGAATTTAAAGGGCCACCAGATCACTGTTATTGATAAGTAAGCAAATACAATTACACTATAACATTGTCATTTTATAGCAAGTGTAAACAAAAAATAATAATTAATATTTGCATTTGCTTTTTGAATATGTGGGTGCAGTTTTAAAATGCCTTTTTTAAATGGACAAATATATAACTCAGCATAAGAAAACATTAAAATTTTACTGACCGCTATTGGGTGGCAAAAGAGGTGCTACAATAGATTCGACTGGTGCCCACGTTGGCCCATTCACCTTGCGCTGTGCCAGAATGGACCAATCAGCCACCTGCCCACGAGAAGAATCGCAGCAATGGACAAGACTGACTACAAATTCACTATCAAGTCATACACACCCAAGAACAAAAATACTAATCAAAAAGTTTTAGAAAATAATAAAAACATAGTATTTTATGTTAAAGAAAGAAAAAAAAACACAGGTCTTAATTCAGAATGGCTCTGGGTAAAATTACTTTCCCAGGCTCTAAAACACTACAATCGTTTGAATCCTAATACAGTGGTACCTCGGTTCTCGAACTTAATCCATTCCGGATTCTGGATTGAATCCTAAGAAGTTTGAGTTCTGATCAAATTGTTCCCATAAGAAACAATAGAAAACCAATTAATTGGTTCTTGCCCCTCCCCAAATTACACCTAAATATGTTTTTTTTTGCATTTAAAGACAAAATGAACAGGATAAAACAAGACGACCATTTTTTTTCTTAATGGCTTAATGGGTAAAAATCTTATCCCAACATTACCCCTGTCCTGTCTCGAATATCACGTAAAGTAGTCAGAACTGATTTTCAGTTGATTTTCCTGGTAAAATAAAGTTTAAATAAATGACATAGATGCTCTAATAGTACACGAAAGTTAGTGTAGTTACATGCATGACATTTGTATCCCAGGCAGTTCCGATGCATAGTCTGCTATTTCTTCCGAATATCACGTAAAGCAGTGAGAACTGGTTTTCAGTTAATTTACCTGATAAAATAAAGTTTAAATAAGTGACATGAATGCTCTAATAGTACATGTCAGTTGGTTTATTTATTGTCAGTTACTGTAATGTTGCGCTGCTTTATTTGGTTAATCGTCCAGTATGTGAAGTAAGAATTTCATTGTAGTATGACCATTTCCTGGCGCGTACAATTTAGTACTAGTGTTCTAGTGAGTTCGAGAACCGAGGTACCAATGTACTAGTAAATAGAATCAGGGTTGTAGAAATGAAGGAATGAGGGGGCCCAATTTTTACCAAGGGGGGGAGGGGGGAGACGGCAAACTATGCATGACTTAAGCCAAAAAATACATATTTATTGGAGGGGGCTAAAGCCCCCTAAAATAAGGGGGGGGTGGGGCGATGGCAAACTATGCATGACTTAAGCCAATAAATACATATTTATTGGAGGGGACTAAAGCCCCCTAAAATAGGCCTAACAACGCCAGTCAACAGAATTTTATGCAGAATCAAAGGTGATCTTGTCTTAAGGTGAGGGCAGAGCTTTTTTCATTGACCGACTTGAATCTACCTAGGCTGAATTCACACGGCTGAAGTACACCCTGAGTGGAATGCCAGTTAATCAGCTACACGTACACCATTAATATATCAATGTATCTGCATATTAAAACCTCCCCACACATTACAGGAGGTCCTCAACCCCCATACGTGTCTGACTGTAAATTCTCCATGAAACCTTTGGGCTGAAGACGGTGAATGTTATGCTGCACATGCTGTTACCATGCAACTGACAAGCCTATAAAATCTTAGTTTTTATCTTGGGAAAACTTCACGTTAAGTCATATAGTATCTTCACTTTAACATATTACACATAAATTGATTTTTTTTAAGATACGGGGTACACAAGAATAATGCATGCATAATGGAAAATACTTTCCACACTGACCTCGGAAGAACCGGAGTCGGTTCCATATACGTGGCCATACAATCCCCAGCCACGCACAGGACATCCGGCCTTCTTCTTCGGCGGCCCAGTGTAATAAAAAGCAGGAAAAAGCTGATCTGGAAATTTACTGTCCATCCTGGTCACCGAAACAACTCACACTACTTCCATCCAATAGTTACATGTCCAAACATCTTCTCACCACGCTACAACACAAGTCGGAGGACGCAGTTTCAATATATTTTTCTTTAAGCTATACTCAACTGAAGTGAAAAATAGCAGTTTATTATTAACTACCATAAAGTAATAAATACTGTATTACAAGATACAAATTACGCGATTGGCACATGCAATTTGCCGGTTTAGTCTTGAAGCCCAACGAAACCACATGCAAAGGAAAAACAGACACGCGCACAAAATGGCGAATGTATGATGTTTTTTCATTGGCTGGTCAAAAGCGGCACAACCAATCAGGTTTCCTCACACAAAACTTTCGTAGAACGGGCATTGCACGATTTCAGCCAGGTTTCAGTTTCAGTGATAAGAATCGGACGTGTGTCATTATGAATCGGATCCAAACACGTGGATCGGATCGTTCATGGTAACTTCACGTTTGACGAGGGGTGGGTGCTGAATATGGATACCTCTGTCCTTTTATGCCGAAATGAGAAAATATTCGTAACATTTTCTTTGCGAAGACAACCATATAACTACACGGAGCCGTTTATGTGCCTGCCCATAACACATTTGTGGCAAAATAACTTGAAAGAAATCACATTTATTTGGTGACGTGGGCAACATTTATCCTAAACGACATTCGGGTTTTTCACACCAATACAACGGTATATATTTGTTTATGTATCATTTTATCTACTGATCCGAAGAACCGCATTAGTAGAAAATAACCAGAGGTATTCAAACTGGGGTTCGAGTCTCCGCCTGGGTTACATGTGTGTGCAGTTTGCACGTTCTCCCTGTGCCGTAGTGGGGTTTCCTCCGGGTACCCCCCACAGTCCGAAGACATGCTGAGGCTGATTGGAGTTGCTAAATTGACTGGTGTGTGAGTGTGCCCTGCGATAGGCTGGCCCCCTGTCCAGGGTTGTTCCTTGCCTCGTGCCCGTTGCTTCCGGGATAGGCTCCGGACCCCCCGCGACCCAGTAGGATAAGCGGTTTGGAAAATGGATGGATGGATATACAAACTGTGGAGCCCGCCCCTCTGGTGGAGTGCGAAGGAATTGCAAGGGGGTCGCAGACGGGAGGGGAAAAACTGAACTGTGAGGGGACTGTGAGCCGAGGCAGATCCTTTTTGAAATTGTTATTATGCAAACACATTTTATGCCTGTACACAATATATGACGTTAAGTTAAAATACTTAAAATGTGTAACATTGGCACCACGCATTGAATACACTTAACTTGACTAATAAATAATACCTAAATAATAACTAATAACGTCAATTGCTCAGTTAATGCTTGCATACTTGAAGGAACCATGGGGGAAATTGCTAGTAGTATTAGAAGAAAATGTGATGGCAAAACACCAAAAATGAGCAGAAACAGAAAATGTGACCGTGCACATGTTAAATATGGTTGTGTCATGTAACAAACATGCTTTAATTGCCTTTTGTGCAAGTACAGGTACATTGGAATGCTTTTTTGCTGACCCCATCATGCTCTCCATAGCTTGAGGGTCACGGCACAGGCTCAGGCAATGTGCAACACCCCTGGAGCTGGGGGTTAAGGGCTTTGTTCAAGGGCCCAAGGGCAAGTGACTGTTCTGCCGAGACCAGGGCTCGAACTGGCAATCTTATCACAGGCCCACTGAGTCACTGCTTAGGTCATATATGTATTACAGGTAAATAAGGTCATGTATGTATTACATTGTGGAGACCTATTACTTTGCCATTAGGTCCCCACAACGTAATACAATCATTTTGTTCAGTCCCCACAAGGGAGAGATTTTTTAAAAACCTGTGACTGCAACAAAAAAAAAAAAAGAAAAGTATTTTGTTTGGTTGCATAAGGTTAGGGCTGGGTAGGGGTTGTAGTTCTAATTGTTGGTATTAGGGTTTTTCCTATAGAAATTAATGGAGAGTCCCCACAAAGATATGAATACACACATGTGTGCATGATGAGGTAATGGGTGGGGAATCAAGACAAGTATATATGCCCTGGGGTGATTGTTGGTATTATCTAGTAGATGGATGCGGTAAGTGTCGAGCCCAACACATTAGGCACAGCTACAGGTCTGCACATCACTTACGTACACAATACACAATGGACAGACAGGGGCATCAGCCCACATTTTTGTGCTATAATCAAAACAGCATCACACACTCTCACACACACACACACACACACACAGGCTGATGAGAATCTCTAACTCACACCCTCTCGTGGTGTGATGCTGCTGAGCTAACTTACACTATCTGGAATGGGCTTCGGGTTTTTCATCACTCCTTACTGGACAAAGTCCATTAAAACCATAATAATAATAACAACCCAGAATTTGCCTTGTTTTAAGCAATATAAAAAAATTAGAGGATAAAAGAAAACGCATTTTTAAACTGCAAGCAGTATCTAGCCATTGTGATGTGTCATAAATTGCAAGATACATGAAAAAAATAATTACCAAACAAAACTTTTTCAGGGTGCAGTTTGTTAACCTGTTATTTCTCTACGCAATTGTCAAAGAGAATAAAGACTCTGGAATGTAGTTATAGGCAAGAAAATAATTTAAAAATTATCACCAGAAGAAAAGCAATATGGTTATTCTCATTCCGGATATATATTCCCTATATAACATTAAGATAGACGTGTGCCTACATGATTGTGCTAGGGTTTTCTCCTTCTTTGTGTGTTATGCAAAATAGTAACTAATTTGATTATAAGTTCGTCTGTTTGATGCTCCCCTCCTCAGATACGTGACAGGTTATAAGGGATTGTAAGATCCATATTAAAAGGAGATTTTAAAAATATGTATCTGGCATATTTCTCAAGGTGAATTTTGTGTTCACCTTACATTTAGTGAGAATAGTTTAAAAAATGTTAAAGGCTACTTCAAACAAAAAGTCGCCGGACCAGTTTTTCACGTTTTTGTGTAAGGTGGCCATTACGCAGGTAAAGGGAGTGAACGCGACGCAGCCCTTTTTTTTAAAGCAGGTAAAGTAGCACGGTGCGTTAGCTTAAAACGAGGAAACGCCAGCTTTTAAAAAGGGGGAAACGATACATACAAATACTTTTTAGGAAGACCAGGACACTGGTGAGTATTTTTTTGGTCTGTTCGTTGAATTAAACGCATATTGGTTTGAAGTAAATGCAAGTTTACTAGGCTGTCCTTAGAAATTTTCCTTGTTTTTTTGCAAAGGTGTCGTCCCACGCTTAGCAATATTTTGACGGCGTATCTCAGCGTTAAATTTTTAAATTTTAAATGTACGTAGTGGAATGTTAGCTGTTTAGTTATTTTCACGAGTTAGCCGAGCCTCTGTAAACAGGGTGAGTATGCTGGACTTCATTGAGATATATAAGTATGTAGTAATAATAAAGGGTGATGTTGGCATACACCCACGCCGGGTCGATTTTTTTTTAATTTTTTTATATACATATATATAATTACATATTACTTTATAAGTAGAAAAGCTACACAGCGTGAAAATTTATTCCGTGACAAAGAATTCCAGGTTTCATCTGGAATATCATAAATATATCAATAAACATACCATTCAGTATAAGACCTTGTTTATAAGTAAACGGTTGTAATTCTTTCTCTCACAGCTCGTTTTTTGAAAAATAATTTACTGGATACCAACCTTATTCCTTAATCTATCATTTTGTTAGTATATATAAGCAGTGGGTTGTATTTGGGGGCAATTCATTCTGATGTATAACATGATGTGTGAGGTGTATATATGTATGATCTGGCAATTTTTCTCTTCTACTTTTCCCACACTGCTTCTGAAAAAGATCCCGGTGTTCTGACGAGTTGAGCTACTTATCGAGACGTACTATCGAGCCTTTTAGCGCATGTGCAGTTCCACCGTTTTGGGATTAAGGTTAGGTTTTAGGGGTTTGGGTTAGGGTAAGGGTTTTAGGGGGTTAGGGTTAGGGCTATCGATTAGCCTTACAGTAGGATAACTCGAGAAATGAATAAATGAATATTTTCTCCAAATTATTCCCCAATAACCAGACCTTTTAAATTTACGAATTATAGTATCAAATTGAATTATTGAGACTGTTTCACAAAATGTAAAAATTTGGGTCACGCGATATGTATAACACTATAATGTTTAGTCGTTAATTTAAGCTTAATACTTTATCCAGGTATTTCTTTGCGCAAATAATATTAAAGAACACCACAAGTGTTTTCTGTAATTTCAGGAAGGGTTTGGCTTCTTGCATTTATTCATTCATTTACTTTCTTGGGGTTCATTATGAACAATTCAAGCACTGTTTTATAAGTACTGAGGTTGTGCAATTGGAGACAGTAGAGCCATGTAACAAAGTGTTTACCCTTTGCATGTGCAAACTCGTGCAGTATTTGTTTGCTCTTCTGCAAATGCTGCAGATTATCATGCAAATGTTTATGTATCGTACTGTTTTCCTTGGTGTTAAATACAAATATATAAATATAAATAATATGGTTAAATAGTAATGTACAAGCCGAAACGTGATCTAGGCCTCTCTAACTGCAGTTTCTTTATTTGTAATTCTAAATCAATACATACTTTAAAACTATGTTGGGGACCTCAACACCGTACTCGGCATGTAGTTTCTGCACATGTAATCCTGCATATTGCATTAATGAATGGTAATTTCAAGCTGCTGTCTATTGTATCCTTGCTGTGCTGCTTCTGTATGTGGTTAATCAAATAAAAGATGTGGTGCTTGTTTTACTGATGTTATGGAATCTTGCAAAAGCGTCCTGACAACAAAGCAGTTCAAATTGTAGCGAAAAATATTAAACCACTAAAAACAGATCGATGTTAGGCATAAGTATGTGTTACCCCAGTATGTTATTCCCAGTGTTGTTATTCCTTAAAAAATGAAGAATTGCTTTGGTGGGTTATTGTAAACAAAAGAACTTTGGGTTATTTGTCACAATATATTTATTTTTAAAGAAATTTCAAATTTTATTTATGTACTGTTTTCATGCCTGAAAAACCTCATGTGTAACAGTTGACTTTTACTTTTCTGATATTAGCTGGATTTTAAAAATTAACCCAATGAAAATCCAATGTAAAAAAAATCTGGAACAAAGATTTTACTAGGTAAACTTTCCCTATAGCTAAACAAATTGTCATCTTAATGCAGAAAACAGATTTGAATTCTTGTCAAACTGACAAATTGAGTACTTCAACAATCTTTAGTGGAACTTCTGATGTTATTTTGCTGTTTTTTGTAGGTCTCATTTACAGTAAGATCAAGGAAATACGTATCAGATTTAAACTTTGAAACATACTGTGTATCAACAAGAAGAGACTCTTGTTTTGTTCTTTACCGTTTGTTAGAAAAAATTTTGAGCCACACCCTTTCCGTTTCGAAAGGTGTTTCTGGAATGAACATCTTGTGTGCAAGGATTAAAAAAATAATATAAGGCTAGATAACCTAGCACAATTACAAAAATAATCAATGCAGGGGATTTTATTGCAATGTCCACCCTTTTTTTCAACCACTTTTCGATGAAGGTGCTGCAGGAGGGCCTGAGCCTGTATGGTAACCCAGTTTGTATATATGGAACACGTGTGATCTGCTGTTTCTTAGTCGTTGCTCTACTGTGTTCCAATAGTGATTATATATTTTGCATAGTAATATATATAACCATTTAGGTTCTTATTCGGTATTTATTTTAGAGAACATGCTATTTAAACAAAATAAGCAATGAATTATATGGTTAATTTTTTTTAGGATTAGAATAACTATTTAAGTCTCAGCCACACTTTGTTGAATAATCCTGTGTTTTATGTGAATAAAGCCGCAGATGTGAGCATGACTATATGCAATATAATATATCATATATTATTGCTTGAAATATAGTGTTGGTGTTTGTCAACCTGCTGAAAGGGGCTGCATACCAATGTACAGTGATCACAAAGTCTTGGGATGCCTGTTTAACTCAAATTTAGTGGCTTCATAACAAAAGTCCACTGATGAGCAGTTCCTGACTCATCTATACATATCTTCCAAGCAGACATTTTTATTTTTTAAGCATAATTTTTTTTTTGATGTTTTTGCCATTAATTGCAATTATGGTATTTATTGGCTACCAAACACACCGTTTGCTGTTTTGTGTTAAGGTGTTACTAATTAATCACTCAATGAGACTATCAATGAACTTTTGAACTCTATTAACTTGAAATAGATCTTTTAGAACAATAATTTGAATCGCAATTTATTGAATCGCTACTTGAAAATTTTACTTAAAACTACCAGTCATTTTGAATTTGTTTTGTAAACAAAGTATTGATTTTTGTTATAGAACCAATAAATCCACTATATTTTTCAGAAATTAAGCAGGCGTCCCAAGACTCTGTGAGCACTGTATCTTCGTAATTTTTCCTGACATATTCGTAATGTGAATGTCATTTATTTTCTGGAATTGTTTTTGAAAGCATCATAGCCTGATTGATCAAGTAGTTATTTTAGCATAGTGTGTGTCTTGTAGATTGTAGAGTGTAGATTGAGTGCAAACTATTAAAATTGCACTGGTAAAATTAGGTGGTTGGGTTTGTTTAAAACATTTTCTTGTCTAAGGATTCAGAAGGCTCTACACACCTTTTTTTTTCCAAATCCTGTTGGTGTATCCTCTTTCTCATTTGCTTTTCATGTGGCACTGCATCAGACAGAGGGCACACACCCATGCGTGAATAGTCAATGTTTGTTATCTTAGCAATGAAGTAAAAAGGGCAGCTTTCCTTTCTGAAGTAAAAACATTTTGTGAAAAACATTGCAGAAGGCACTTAACTGTGAATGCATCTGTTCTCCTAAAAAGCTTACATGTGAACATTGACATGTTTCTGCACAAGTTGCCAACAATGGTAACCGCTCAGTGTTTGTGTATAGACAAAAAAGTCCAATCTGACCAGTCTCATTCATGAAACATGACCACAAATCAGATATGAAACATATGAAGCTGATTCAACATGAACATGAAGTCTGTGTCGCGTTACAGGAAAAAATACAATCAAATTTGAGCCTTCAGCCTTTGATCTGTTTCTACACTGTCTTCAAGATGGTGCTCAAAAGAGGGAAAAGACACTGGTGGGAACAGGACCAAACCTTTTCTGATTTTTGAGGAGTTTTGTAACAGTTGACCAATCCCAATGGACTAAGTACTATATTTATTAATAAAACTGAAAATACTGAAAGTAGATTATATTGGGCCTCCAACCCACAGCAATCCAGTTATTTATTTATGGGCCCTATCACTTGGTGGCCCTGGGAATTGTCATAACTTCCCTCCCTTTCGGCACCCCTTGTTGCTAGGAACAGTCACAAATTGGGTAGTGATTCACTTGTGCATAAAATATGCTTCAAAGCATGTAGTAATATAGTCACTAGGGGTAAGAAGATGTGATGAATCAGTTATTCAGGTGGCAAATGTATTGCATCAGTCTGTCACATCAGAATCAATCTTTAGCTGCAAAATAAAGAATCCTATATCTGGGTTACTTGCTGAAATTTTTCCGTGCTGCAGGTAGACACACATCTCTATTACACATCATTATTGGCCGATATCTTGTTTTTTAACAAATATCTACGTTGGTCTGTTGTGTCAACCTGTTATTGCACCAGATGCAATGCCAAAGACAACAACATGAAAATAATGGCGATGATTGCATTGAATGATTAGCTATTTGCCATAGGGATGATGTGGGACTTTGTGGACCGTCAGAGTACTGGCCTGTGACATGTTTATAATTATTAAATCTGGCCCTCAGAGCGATCTTTCACTTTCTGCAGAATAGTAAATAAAACAACGTCACTCTGTTTCACCGCTGGCAACCCCCCCCCCCCCCCATTCCCTATCAGGTAGCACTTCCTTTTATGTGTTTGTTTTCATCTGTACAGCTCTGTTCAGTAGTTGGATTTTTGGCAACTTACACTGAGTTGTTATAATAAACGGCAACATGTTCTGCGGTTCTGATTTTTATTTTTGTATTCCACTAATAGTGCGTAATTAAGTCCCCATGAAAATATGTGTACTTTTGTTAGTGAGCTAAAAACAAAAAGTTTTGGATTTAGGTTATCAAAATGATCATTTAATCGATTTGTGATAGTAATGAAAGATTTCCATATATATATATAATAACTGTTTAGTCCAGTGGGCACAAAATGTTATCATGAATTTTAAGTGACTCATATAATCCTGTTTCATTGAAGAATTGAACTCTTGGTAATGTGAGAGTAACAAATCTCATTTTGAATATGAGAATTATTTGAGCCAACAGCTAAGAAGAGGCTGAATAGGAGATCAGCTCCAGGATTTTCCCTGGAATTACCTATCCCTGATTTAGTTACACTTGCTGTTACTGAAGACTATAATGTGTGCTGTTTAGATCCTTTGTCCTCAAGTTTTTTTCCCTGCTGTTGTCAGTTTATGGGTGCAGTGTTAAAGTTCTGTTATGACCTTTTGTTGCTGTTTTTCAACTTGATATCAGTTCTTAAAGAAATGGTGAGCTTGGAATGCTTGTCTTTTTGAATAAGGGATGTCCTTATTAAGAATGTGACTTTAAAAATGATACGCATTACTGTCATTTACTATATCAATAGAAACTTAAGCTTTTACGAAAGCCAATGAGTATATTTTTCATGAGTTGGTCATAAAGTAATATATTGCTTAAAAAAAAAAAATGCAGAAATTGTTTGTCCCTCTAAAGAAATAATCTGAGAACTGTGGTATTTCATTATTCCTTGGTACTAAAGTCTTTCCTTAAACTTGAATAATCTGTCTGCATTTTATGACTCCCTGTTTTTTAGCCACTCCTGTCCACTGATTTTTCAGGTGTTTATGTTGTGACATTGGAAATACTGACTAATGCCTTTTTTTATTCACTAATGTGCTTTTCGGCCAGTTGGATGTTGATTTCTGCATTCCTTCCATGTCTGCCGATACTGTGGTTGAGTGGAATGTCGGTGCTGTTTCTCAGTGTAATCTCTGGCTTTTCTGGCTTGCGTGCATTTCAAGTTGTGAAGAGACTCTTGGCACCTTTTGTAAGTCGGTAGCTGCACGCTTCACTGCTGCAAAAAAATCCTCCAAAGTAAAAACACTAGGATAAGACGATAAATAATAGTGTAATAAATAGAGTTGCACCGATACCATACTTAGATTGGTATTTGCGCCGATCCAGAACTTTTTGACGGATCAGATATTGGTCACATGTGACTAATCCACGTCCGATACTTATTTCGTTTTTGCCAGTTTCTAAAAAGAGCTCATATTTTTTCTTAAAATCTATTTGTACAGTCAGTTGCAGGACAGCTCTCTCCCATTTGCGGCATTGAAGATGTACTGTTCCACCTCATTTGTATATTTTGTATGTTTCTATAGCCTAATTAAAGATTCTTTGGCACACATTTTTTGTTTATTTACTGGCTTAAAACATAAATTATATAAAGATAAATATGTAGCGTGTATTTTATTATATTAAAATGTTACAGTAAAATGAGCCCTTGTACCGGAATTTGCATTGGTGTTGGCAGTTGTGTATCGGAGTTGGTTTGGAACTGAAACGATGTGGATCGTTCCCTCCTTCGTAATAAATGAGGAATAAACGATTAATAGTAAAGGAAAGCAGAATATATGCAACATAAGATGTGTGCTCCAGAAAAGTACACGTTGCATGGGTAAAGAGTGAATGTTTAATTACAGCTGCCAATTAAGTGTTAAGAAGTCTGATGGCCTGAGGGCAGAAACTCCTTGTGAGCCTCTCAGTTTTCGCTGAGAGACGGCAGCAGCACTTGCCAGACCTCAGCCTTGTGAAGAGGCAGCTGTTTAGGTGGGTCGTGTCTCTGCTGTGGCAGCTCCTGTTCCTGCATCGTTTGAGGTGAATGTCCTGCAGGCAGGGCTGGTGAGCCTTGCAGACGTATTCAGATGAACATACCACCCACTGCAGAGCAGTTACCAAGCTGCAGAAGGCACTTAACCTTGTGAACAGGATAGCTCAATTCGATCGCAGCTATTTACTCTATTTGATCTTTGATAGATTTTATTACCACTTCACAAAAAAACATTATATGGACGAAAATGTACACCTGACCTCTTGAAATAGCATTGTTTGAATAACGCATAACGCAGGATAATGTTTGGATGGTATGAAATTAGATGCTGCCTAAGGCTAGTGCAGAGGGGCTAGATAGAGAGGCTGGGGGGCATGGATACCATAGCAATTAGATCGGGGGGGGGGGGGGATGGTGTGGTCTGGGGAATATATTGTTGTGGCAACAGCATCTAGTTTGTTATAATTGCTGCTGAGGTTTACTGTATGTTAATCACTTGCATGCTCTCAAAGTGCAGGCTTCTTGATCCGTTCATAATTTTTCTTGCAGGATTATTTTGTTTTGCACTTTGATGTGCTATGAGAGCAGAAAAATGATGTATTTCAGCTGTGTATTATATACCTTTTTTTTTTTTTCTTGGCCCAAGTAACTTTTTCTAATGTTGCTTCATTATGTCTGGTGGGCGTATGCTTGAAAGTCTTACTGGAAATGATGACGATATTTCACTACATAGTTTCCAAGAAAGCCACTTCCTTTAGGACTTTAAAAACACATTTGTAATTGCAGCTTGTCACTTGGGTGCCAGAATTTAAGGCAAGATTCCAAATGGGTATTTAATTGGACTGAGCAAATGTGGAAAAACTGAGTGATAGACGTGTCCAGTACAGCCTGGCTTTCGTGGCAATAAAATTCCAGAAATGCAAGAACGCATTCTGCTTAGAGCCATTTAATCAGCTCAAGGAAACTGGAACAATAAGTACTGTAGAAAATGTGAGAAAAAAAAATGATGGCTGAGTTTAATTTGCTTTTGAAAATGAAGATCCCTATTTTCTCTTGTCAGGTTCATGAAGGGTGATGCATGTAAATGTTGTTTTTGTTTTGCATGCATGCTTGGGAAGCTCCTCTGAATTCACATCACCTGTTAGCTGTCTCCTTAAACTATTCATGCCCTTGTTTACGCATAATAGTGAAACCTGTGTCACCATATGGTGTTCCGCACAGATCTGTTCACCTCTGCTTCCAAAATGTGGTGTTATGATTGATGCATGATTTTAAGCTGTCTTTTTTTTCTTTTTTTTTATCGTATGTAGGGATTGATAACGCACCATGAGTCTAGACCGGTCAGACTCCCAGGATTCTCTTGATGGTCCTGATGATGAGGTTATGCCATACAGTGATGATGAAACGGACGATGAACTTGAACAGATATCCGAGGGTGAGGAACCAGAGGTACCTCCAGTAGTGGAGTTCAAGCCTACTGGTGAGTGTTAATCTTGGCTAATAATTGAAGACAAGTTTGAACTTCCTTTGTAAAGTGTCCCTTTTTATTTTTGATGCAGATTTGCTTGTTTCACATTCTTTGTTCTACTGCTGCAACCAGCTATTGAAACTACAATTTTGTTGAAACTGCAATATCTTTGACTTAAGTGCTGGAAAATGTACATATTTTATCACTATGGTTTCCGACTGTTTTAAATACTGGTTTATTTTATTTTTGATTTATTCAAAAATGTCGTCGTACTGATCTTGCTCTTCTTTCTAGAGGGTCCTTGGAAAGTCCGTGCAAATGACCGAGATTTCTGCAACTTGCCTGAGTTTCAGAAACCGGTCTTTCTCTGCATCAAGAAGAGCAAGTATGCTGTAAGCCTCAAACTCATTCATTCCTTTTATTGGCATAGGAATGAGCAGAATTTGTGTGAACGGTTGGCTGTTTTAATGCTCTTTGAATTTGGATGTTTGTTGTTATACTGAGCGCTTTTCCTTAAACAAAAATAAAATAATAAAAAACCCTGTACTTTCCCAACAGAGTGAGTGATGGTATTCATAGCCTTGGTTTTATTGAGCTAGTATCGGGAAAATTCATTGTAGAGTCTTAAAGCACTTATGCAAGTCGCTCTGACTATGGGCATCTGCCAAATGCTGTAAATGTAATGTAAATGTTCCGCGAGGTCAGAATGAGGCTAACACCATATCATCATCAAGGGCCTAAGGAGCAGGGCTGCTCGTCTCTCAAAAAAGTGTATGTATTAGGTCCAGTAGACCTTCTTGAAGATGAAAACCCCCAGTTCTTTTGAGGATGTAGGAGGTAGTAATCTGCCTGCCATTGTGATATAGACGTAGATCTTGTAATTGGGGAGGCCGTGGGAAGTGTCTGCCTGAAACCACTTCTGAAAGTATTTAGCGCTGTGTACGGTTGACCAGTGTTTTATCATGTACCTGATATTGCTTGGCCGTTATACCACTATACAGAGTAATCAGAGGGGTGGTAGATTCAATGTCTGTAGAGATGGCTGCCCCATCCCATTACTGATACCTCACTCCATTTACCAGTTAGTAGACCATGTTATTTTTCTCCGTGGCTCAGGGATTTAGGTTTTGTCTTCCTTACACCATGTTATGCGTCTCTGCATTGAACACAAGTTGATTTAAAAAATTTCTTCTTAATGTGGTGTTTTGCACTTCAGGGTCACCATATGTGTTTGGGTATATGCTGTTGTACCTTGAAAAGCTCTTCATTTACATAATTGGTAATTAGTTAAGTGTTACATTTTAATACTGTATGCAGCAAAGTTGTTGCATTAATCTTTTCTCTTTCGCTATTTGCCATACATTTCTTGAAAAATCTTTCTTGGAGAGCATGAAAGATCTGAACCACAATAAACATACTTTTGAATGAAGGCCTCATTTTAGAAAATAATTAGGTTTGACAAGATCTTCTGAGTTGGTTCAGAAAACTTTAGGTATTTTACCCATATCAAAAATGACATACTCACTACTTTTTGTATATGCCATTTTTCATTTGCTTTTTTATCTGATTTTTTCCCTTTCATTACATGCAATTTATGTTCATTAATATTAATAGCTAAATATTAGCTACTAAAATAGTCCTGTGATAAATGTTATGTGCCTATATGTGATTATTTTCTAAGTATTGATTTATTTCTTTTACAGGGAAATGCCATAAAGACATACAAGTACAATGTTTTGACATTTTTACCATTTAACCTATATGAGCAGTTCAAAAGAGCAGCAAATTTATATTTTCTTGTATTACTGATTTTACAGGTAAGTGTGAAAGTGCTTGTGTTGTAAAATGCTGTCTTCAAGTATACTTGGATGTTTCGTAATCAGTTACTGGTTTGGGAATGTTTTAAATTTCAATTAAGGTAACACAAAGTTAATTTGTTTTAGTGGTCTAAATAAAAATATTTAAGGTGTAGTTTCAGTTGTATCTTTTCAGTGTCAGTAGGGGCAGATGAGCTCTCTGCCAGTTTTCTGTCAGTTCCATGATTTTTATGGTAGCGCTGTAGGTTTGGGTGGGGGGGGGGGGGGGGCGGTTAAATATAGCTTTGGGCAGTGAATACGTGTGGGTGATGAGGAGGAATGAATGGAATGGAGGGCTTTGGGAAATCAATCAGTACTCTGTGAAACACTGCATTGTGTGTCAGGTGTACTTGTATTTCCTGTTGTAAGTGAGAATGATCATGTGCATTGTGTCAGTTTGGGTTTTTCTATACTTTTTATTTGCCCTTTAATTTTACGTTTCTTATTGCCTCTAGATCATTCCTGAAATTTCTACATTACCTTGGTATACTACTCTTGTGCCTTTAGTTATTGTTTTGGGAATCACAGCTATTAAAGACTTGATAGATGATCTGGTGAGTCTCAGTGCACTGTGTTTATTTTCACATATTTGTTTTTAATGGTTCATTGGATTCAATATTTGCTGAAATGGCATAGGCAGACGTCTGAAATATATGTTGGTAAATTCTTTATGACCTACTGATTAAATGCATCATGTATGATCATTGTTCCTTGAAATCATTCAATTGTGCTGATTCAGTGAATGCTATGCAGGTCAGTACTAGATGTGTAGTCTCTATCTGTGTGCATTTAAACCAGTTCCTTTGCATTGGACCCTTTATGCAGGCGCGTCACAGAATGGACAAGGAGATCAACAACCGGAAATGTGAAGTTTTATCTGATGGCAGGTACTGTGTGGACTAGGCGTGAGTTTTGTTTTGATGCTAGTTTACAGTGTTGTACTAGATTTATACCTAATATGATGGACAAATGGAATGTTTTGTGTTTTTTGTTTTTTTTCTTTCTTACTACTCAATATACAATGATTGTTTGTTTGTTTATATGTGTCTTTGCCATGTGTGTGTATATATGTATGTATGTGTATATATATATAAATATATATATATATATACACACACACACACACACACATAATCGGTGCACCAGGCATGAAATTCTTTTTTTTTTTTTTTTGTAGGTTTAAAGAGTCAAGATGGATGAATATCCATGTAGGAGATGTTATTCGCTTGAAGAAAAATGATTTTATTCCTGTAAGATCACTTTTTAAATTATTTTTCCTCCTTGAATCTGGGTTTACACAACACTACTTTTTGGGTATCTAGAGTATGGAATATGTACAAAGACTTTCACATAACTTTAAAATGAAATAAAATAAAATTTGAAAATGATACTATGCAAAATGAGGAAAAACAATTGGAACACGATGCATGATCGTGATATAGCAGAGAATCAGCGCATCTCCATGTGTCATCTCTGAATAAGTAGGGGCAATGCAAGGGGAAAAAAAATCATTGGTGTCAGTACATCCCTTTATATGGAAACCTTCAAGGAAAAGCTATTCAGTCCATCCAAAATCCATTTATTTTACCAGCTTTGAATAAGAAAGGTAGAAAACGCATTTATCCCATGCAGTTTTGTTCATGTGTGGCTTTTGCCTGTGTTGGATTATCTAGTTGTATTGATATTTTTTTTTCTTGTTTGGAATATAGGCTGACATTCTGTTGCTGTCCAGTTCGAACCCCAACAGTCTTTGTTACGTTGAAACAGCTGAGCTTGATGGGTAAGGTGTCATTGTGCACAAATGTGGGTTTGAGTTCTCATGTTGGGTTGTTGTTTTTGTAAGCACTTGATTAGTTCACTCAGTTAGTCTTTGACTGTAGCCAAATATTTTGTGGTTTTATTTTTGATTGCCAATAATAATAAAATAATTGACATTTTAATATTACATTTACATCAAGTACTAAATACATGTGTCTTCTATTTTGTATATTTCTGTAGTTGTACATTTAGTATCTTGTTATATTCTGTATATTTTTGTATTATATTTTCTCTAATTTTTATTTGGTACAGTTGGGGACCCTGCCAGAATAAGCATTTTGCTGTACAAGAATAAATGCATGTGACAAATGTACACATGCTTAGTAGTTTGTAGGAATCAATTCCTTCACTTTGTGTGATGTAGATGTTGATGTTTATCTGATGTTCGTATTTAAGACCTGACCAGGCCAAAGTAAAATCTTGAGGGGAATTGCAAAATGTACAATTTGCCATATTATTTTGATTGTAAAGTTAATGTATCAGTATATGTGCTGTTAAGCCTGTTTTAATTTATATATTTTGTCTTTCAGAGAAACCAATCTAAAGTTCAAAATGGGCTTGAAAGTGACTGATGAGAAACTTCAGGAAGAAAGCCAGTTGGCAAGCTTTGACGGTAAATGACCAATAAAAACCAAGAAGATAACATAAGACTAGTTTGCCTCTTGGTATTTTCTGTTGCCAAAGTTTTAATGGACAGTAGAGCACAGCCACGCACTTATTATGCAGAGTAAGCAAGTAATGAACTCTGGAAATGGAGCACTGCTGTTTCACTTCTATCAGGTTGTCTACAGTTGATTAAGGGGTTTTGTGCCTTGCTACCCAGACCGTTTCCTTTATTGGCACAGGGTTAGTTTCATAGCTATGTTAAGCATATCTTAAGCAGGAAAATGACCTGCACTCTTCTTCCTGTTAATGAACATAGAAACCATAGAAATCATCTGGTCTGGTCTGAACTTTGCATTTTACCTGTCTGTCGTTGGAGTTTTGAATTTAGTGCTGATACTTTGAATTTCATGCATATTCCCGCAGCTCTCATTGAGTGTGAGGAGCCAAACAACCGCCTGGACAAGTTCACAGGCGTTATGAAGTGGAAAGAGGAGTTTTATCCCCTGGATCTCGACAACATGCTGTTGAGGGGCTGCAAGATACGCAATACAGACGAGTGTCATGGCCTGGTCATCTTTGCAGGTCTGTTATCTCGGGTTTGTGATTCCTGGGAATAAGGTGACTTAAGGCTATCTAAAATGAAAGCCCTCAATGTCCTGCTAGATACAAACACAACATATGTTTATGTTAATTTCTTTGTCGTCTTAGGTTCTGACACCAAAATCATGCGCAATGGTGGCAAGACCAGATTCAAAAGGACTAAGATTGATGAGTTGATGAATTACATGGTTTATACTGTAAGAAATGTTTTTGGGTTTTCCCCAGTGGTGTTGCATTTGTATTTTATTTTTGGAATTAATTATAAAATGTTATTCAAATAGGCTCAGTACATGGCCAAGTAGGGTTTTTACCTTTGCATTGATATTGACGTTAAGAAGTTTGCATGCTAGTGGTTAATAGAGATATTAATAGTGTTTGTGCTCTGTTTTAGATCTTTGTCCTCCTTTTCTTGGTGTCTGCTGGTTTGGCTATTGGCAACAGCTTCTGGTATGAAGAGATCGGTAAGCGCGCCTGGTATTTGAATGATGGCCTGCAGCAGTCTGCTTCCTACAGAGGATTCCTAAGCTTCTGGGGCTACATCATTGTGCTGAACACCATGGTGCCTATCAGCCTCTATGTTAGGTAAGAGCCCTCTTAGTCCTATCGTTAATTTGTATCTTAAAAAATACTTGCAATTGTGTTTTGAGAATTGATGGATATATAAGGCATGACTAATGTTTACCTGTTCCAGAATGGGCTGAAGGTACAGTAGAGATGTATGATAACAAAAAACCTACGTTTGACAATGTTTCAAAGGTCCGTCAACAAATATGATAAATAATTTAATGCTATTAAAATGTCTCCAGGGTTACAGGCTTGAATACAGCTCTAGGTCTGTATTTATGGATCCTTCCTATGTTTTTTTTTTTTTTTGTGTTTGTTTCCTCTTGCTACACCAGTTTCCACTAACATGGTTTCGAGGTGAATTATTGATGCATAAATTTCCTTTGATGTGACTGGGTGAGTGAAGAAGTGTACATGTCAGTTGATGGGCTGGTTTCCATTACACTGTTAAATGTTACTTGTACCCTTGCTTCACAGGAGAGGTTGAAGGTCACTACACCCTGAACCGGAAAAGAAATTGTTAAATAAATGGATGGATGCTTTGAAAATGCTTTGTAAATGTCATGGTATTGAAGATCGTGGTTTGTTTTCTTAAGTGTGGAAGTCATCCGGTTGGGCCAGAGCAAGTTCATTAACTGGGACCTGCAGATGTACTACCCTGAAAAGGACACTCCCGCCAAAGCCCGCACCACCACCTTGAATGAGCAGCTGGGCCAAATTGAATACATTTTCACAGACAAGACGGGGACCCTGACACAGAACATCATGGCTTTCAAGAAGTGCACCATTGGTGGCCAAACCTATGGTATGTCCCGTTCATCCTTCAGAGAGATCTTTCACCAGACATCTTGCCATCTGTGACTTACTCTACAAAGACATGCATGTTTTTCCATTTTGGCATGTCTTGCTAGGACTGGGCTACAGGAACAATGTACTGACTCGTGTAAAATTATATAAGAAAATGAATTGCTTCAATAAACTGCTGATAAGGAACATAGGTTGTTGTGTGCTGTCAATCACATCACAGAAACAACTGAAATTCCATCTAGTCGTATGGTAGCCTTTTAAAAACGGACAACCGATGCCCAGCAAATGCACAGCAAGATTGATTGAGTTAGCGGAACGTGGCACATACCGTTTTGGTAATATGTAATAGAGGAAGCTTCAAGTGTCGGTGAAGAAAGTGGCAGCTCAGCAGCCACGACATCTTTTAAAAGAAAATAGAGATTTTGTGAATGAGCAAAGGGAAAAAAAATCACTGGTGTGGTGGTACTTTTTCACAGTTTAAACTCTGACACGCAATACATTGGTGCTGTTTATTGTGTATTCTGTCAAACTTGTGCCAGTTGGAACTGGATTGCTAGGCTTATTTTACCGCTTGAAGCATTTTTATCCAGTAGAACATGCAAAACGCAAGCGCTTGCAGTCACAAACATCAATAATTAGGGTTTCCACTTTCAATCTGAAAGAGTATGGGACAAGTCACTTCCTGTATTGCTTAAAAACGGGACACGGCATTTTATTTTTCATTAAAAGATGGGTGACAACTCTGCCAGCAATGTCAAACCTAATGCCTCGAACAAGCAGCAAGGCGGTCAGAAAACCTAGCAAGAAACCGTACTGCCGTATATTTGCTATATCACCCAGTCGTCCTACTCTCTCAACTTGAGCTCATTATCATCTCTAACTTCCTATTTGGAAAACCATTAATAAGTCATAAACTTTGGACCAGTTAATTAGCGCTATTGTCTCTGCAAAACTGTGTTCTTATATTTGGGAAGTGTTATAGTACTTATGCAGCTTGCTGGGCAAAGAGAGTCATATTATGCGGCACGCTAGTCAAAAACGCCCTAAACGTCTTTTTGAATTTCCTCCTTCAGGTGATTCTGCAGGGCCCCTGAAGAATTCTCGGGTAAGTGGTTGTAGTCTATTTTTATTTACTTTTTTTGTTGTTATCGTACAATGACAAGAACAGTGTTCTTTTTAATAATTAATAAACTCCTTTTGACACCGAAGTTCCTTTGGAAATTTAACCTGCAGTGGCATTTGTGTTTTAAATTAACCTAGGATAGTTCTTGCAGCACAGTTTAATTTAGAAAACATTGACAGACAGGCATCAATAAATCACATTTGTCTATTAAAAAAAGGTCAAAGTTATTTTTGGAATCTGCTAGGAATGCAAAACCTTCCCGTGTAGTTTTATAGATTACTGAACGTTTCAGGATTAAATAACTGAATAAATTAAATGATTGAAAGCCATGGGTAAGGAAGCAGGAGAGAAGAGCCCCATCAATAGATAAGTGTACAGTGTTTGTGAAGAAAAGCCATTTGTTTTTGTGGGTAGCTCTGTCCTAGAAGATGGATGGATTTCTGTTCATTATGTGCCTTTTAAATCTCCTGCGTATTCTGTTCACTAAAATTTTGGTGAAATTCAAATTAGATATTAAGATTTTCACCTTCAAATAAAGGACTGAAATATCAGCAGTTGTCACATGAGGTGATTGTCATGCAAATTTAGACTGGAAACTGGAAATCAATTGCTAAAAATTAATGTCATTTGAGTTAAATTGATGGGAATGACATGCAGTATGTTGTATAGTAAGCCCGATTGCTACAGCACATTATGTAATAACTCTACAAAATGTTACATTTCCCTATCATCATCTTTATTGTTATGATCATTCAATTTGCTACATTATTAAGTTAAGTTATTGCATAAGGCGATGCTATTACGTAATGCATTGTTACATCAATACTATAGAATGACTTCTAACCATGATTCCTCCTTCATCCCTCTGTAGCCTGTCGACTTCAGTTGGAATAAGCATGCAGATGGAAAGTTCCAGTTCTTTGACCATTCACTGATCTCGCACATCCAATCCAAGAATGACTCCGAAGTGTCTGAGTTTTTCAAACTTCTTTCACTTTGCCATACAGTAATGGTGGACCAGAACGACAGTGAGTGAACTCCCCAATTGATCTGATTTGGTAAACAATGATAAGGGGACGATCTCCATGCTCTGGTTATTGTCTTCCACAGGTGATCTAGTGTACCAGGCTGCCTCCCCTGATGAAGGGGCCCTGGTAACTGCCGCCAGGAACTTTGGTTTCGTTTTCCTGTCCCGCACTCAAGACACCATCACCATCAGTGAGATGGGCAGTGTGGCAACTTATCAGATGCTGGCGCTTCTGGACTTCAACAGCGACAGGAAGCGCATGTCTATTATTCGTAAGTGTTTAAATGGTTCTAAAGTGTTTGAGTCTTTTCTGTTGGTATGTAACCTTGCTGTTGGAAAGTAAATGAGCATTCCTGATTGTATAGTGAGGTTCCCCGATGGCAAAATCCGTCTGTACTGTAAAGGAGCCGACACGGTTATCTATGAGCGTCTGCATCCCAGTTCCCAAAACAAGGAGACTACTCAAAATGCCCTCGAAGTAAGTGACTGAACCCCATTGTGTATATGGATAATTGCTATTTTTGAATTCGCATTAGAATTCTAAATGCCCCTAGTAAAAATATTGTGTTTTCCTCCCCACAAGAAATTTGCAAATGAGACTCTTCGGACCCTCTGCTTGTGCTACAAGGATATTAGCAATGAAGAATATGAAACCTGGTCTAAAAAGCACAAAGCAGCCAGCATATCGATGTCCAATCGAGAAGCAGCCTTGGATGAAGTCTCTGAGCTGATTGAAAAAAACCTCCTTGTAAGCGATTTGTTGTGTTTCAGGCCTTTGTAAAATGTACAACTTAATAGGAGAGTGGAGAATACTAGCTATGCTTTTTTCCCCCCCTGTGGTTAAAATGCTTTTTGTGACTTGTTTTGTATTACTGTGATTTATTTTTCAGCTTATCGGTGCCACAGCCATTGAGGACAAACTTCAAGATGGAGTACCAGAGACAATTGCCAAGCTTGCTAAGGCTGACATCAAAATCTGGGTCCTAACTGGAGATAAGAAAGGCATGTTTCCATTGCTTATACCACAGGATTATAAAACGTATTTCTATCATTTTTACTAGATTCTAGCAAGGTCTGTTAATGTTAACGTTGACGTTGCATGTTGTGCAGGTGCAGCTGTCACATTGCATGGATTGTCATAATCTGTTCTATTGAGACATCAATATATATATATATATATATTTTTATAGGAAACTATGGGGGGGTGGGGACAAATGCATGTTCTGGATTGTAGTATGAATACATTTTTGATTCCATAGAAATGATATTGAATAAAATGTTTTGTATCTAAATTTATAATGAAAATGTCTAATATTGCGGTGTATATTCTTTCCAGTATCCTTCAGCGCTAATCCTGTCTAGTTACTGTCATATATTTTATTGACGGTGTTGGCTTTGCTGTTTCATATGAAGTGTTATAAATATATTGTTTTCGTCTAGAAACTGCTGAGAACATTGGCTACTCATGTGACCTTCTGACTGATGACATGACAATCCATTATGGAGATGATGTGAAGTAAGTGTTTTTAGGATATGATCTGTGACTGAACCCTACTCCAGACCAACATTTTTCATCTGGTGGGAAAACATGCCACTTGAAAAACACTGCCTTATAGAAGATGTGCTGTGTCAGGAAAAATGGTTCGGAGAGACCTGCCTTATGCCATCTCTTTCATTAGTGATGCTGTTAAAGGAGTGGCCTGTAATTCAATCTTGAAGACGTATCTCTCATCCATTTTTACCTCTGCATATTCTATTACAGTGTGCAGCTGCAAAACAGACAAGCTAACAGAAGGAACAATACCGGGAAAGATGGTCGTCAAGGGAAAGCTAAAGAACCTTTCTTTCCTGAGGCTCAGAAGAATGCTCTGGTCATCACTGGCGGGTGGCTGGTATGTGTTGTCAGGATAGAATCATGCCCGTAGGCAGCTAAGAGCCTTTGTCATTTTTTTAAGATTTGAAAAGAAAATTTGAAGCTAAATACAACTGAATAAAAAAATAGAAGCTGGGAACTTCTTCCCCATTTCCATTTCCTCATTAAGTCCTACAGCCCTGGACAGATTTTTAATCAGTAGTGTAGTTTTTGTTCAATGAATGCACTCTAATAGCTTTGTATTTGACCATTTAAAAACGTTCTTTAGAATGAGATCTTGTATGAGAAGAAGAAGAAGAGACGTCGGCTGCGCCTGCGCAAACTAAGGAAGAAGACCTCGCCAAATAACTCTATGGATGGTCAGCTGATGAATGAGATGGAAAAGGAACAGAGGCAGAAAGACTTTGTCGATATGGCGTGTGAGTGCAGTGCCGTCATCTGTTGCCGCGTCACACCAAAGCAAAAGGCCAACGTCGTTAGCCTGGTAAAGAAGTACAAGAAGGCCATCACATTGTCCATTGGAGATGGAGCCAACGATGTCAACATGATTAAAAGTAAGGAATCCTCGGCTGTTATAGCTACTAAAAACTACATAAAACTGCAACAACTGAAGACCATAACTAAACGGCATCCTTTATGTTTCAGTCCTTTTCCAGTGTGCTCCTTATTTCCTACATCAGAGGTCCTTTATCCTGGGAGTCGCAACATTTTTGAGGGTCATGATGTAATTTTTGGGGGGCTTGTTAGAGTCGTGAAAGTCGTGAAACACAGGAATTCATTTGCATGCTAGCTCTTTGGCACCATAGCAATACCTATTGGACAGGTTATGCAT
>JAABNY020000119.1:19187217-19198695 GCA_015164015.2 Brevimyrus niger
AAGTCGTGAAACACAGGAATTCATTTGCATGCTAGCTCTTTGGCACCATAGCAATACCTATTGGACAGGTTATGCATGCCCCCAATTGGACAGGTTATGCATCAGTCTTTTAAGAACGGACAACCTACAAATGCAATGCGGAGTTGATTGAGTTAGTGAGTTGAGCATGCCTCTTGGTTCGGTCTTGGTAATAGGGAATAGCTAAGCACTCCCCCAGAGCAAATTATAAGTGTTAGCAAGAAAACGACGGCTCGGCAGCTGCGATGTCTTTTTAAAAAAGAGATATTGTGGGTAAACAAGGTAAAAAGGCATTGGTAGTGTGACAGTACTTTGTAAATTTATAGTCCTACAGTCAAAAGACTGGTGCTGTGTACTGTAAACTGATGAAAATGTGTGCCAATTAAAACTAAAATATACAGAATGCAAGAGCTTACATCCTCACAGACATATGAAATGAGGGTTTCCACTTTGGACTTTTTACCAAAGCACTTTATAATACATGCCTCACATTCACACTCGCATACATACATACACCGGTGGCAGAGGCTGCCATGCAAGGCCTCAATAACACTTCGATGGGGTCAGGAGGACTCAGGGCTTGAACCTGCAACCCTCCGGTTGCCGAACGGTAGTACTACCTTCTGCACCACCATCAGTCTCAGGAAATATGCTGGACACTCAAAAAGGTTATGGACCCTTGCCTTATATCAGGGTTATTCAAATCACGGTCCTCGAGGTCTGAGCATTGCTGGTTTTCCAGCCTTCCTTTACCTGTCAGTCAGGTGTGAAGCCTCTGACCAATCAGAATCAGTAATTATTAAACTAGCTACCTGGGAGAACTGGAAACAAGGCCTGGATTTGGAATCTAGGTCCAGATTTGAAGAGCCCTGCCCTATATGAACGTACTCTTTCCAGTAAGTTATACAAACACTGGTGTTACTCTGAGGAACCGCTGTTTAAATGTGTTTTAATCCACACATAATCTGTAATGCTTGCCTAATGGAAGGAAGAGTCTTGTCCAGCAAGCACAGAGAATGAAGCGGGGGATTTCAATGCATTTCTATTTTTAAATAGTAACATGCATGGACAATTTAGAATATTTCTCAGCACATGGTTTTATTCTATGGGAGGAATGCAGCCCAAAAAACACATTCAAACAGGGGTGAGAATCAGCCCCCCTTGTCCTGCAGGTATAGGATATGACTACCCCCCGAGCCAGCATACCATCCTATACATCTGAAAGTAACCTCTGGTATTTCAATGTGACCTAAACATTATTGTCAGTGGCGCAGATGTGATAGTGACATATTATAGTGTCACTACAGTAGCTGAACAAGTGTTGACTTTCAACTGAATGACTGATGGCATTAAAATGAATAGACCCTTTTTTGAAGGAGATGATAAATGTATACAAATCTTGGCTGTATTTATAATAGAGCATTGCATTGTAGATGACTTAATGACATTTTCTTTTTTTTCCCCTTTTACAGCGGCGGACATTGGTGTAGGCATTAGCGGTCAGGAGGGCATGCAGGCTGTGATGTCCAGTGACTATGCCTTTGCCCAGTTCCGCTACTTACAGCGCCTCCTGCTGGTGCATGGGCGCTGGTCCTACATCCGCATGTGCAAGTTCCTGCGTTACTTCTTCTTCAAGAACTTTGCCTTTACTCTGGTCCATTTCTGGTATTCCTTCTTCAGCGGCTATTCCGCTCAGGTGAGGGAATGTTCCGTATGCACACTGAAAGCCTCTTGATTGGAAATAAGATGTCTGTATGCTGTGCGTGGATACCTTGGACCTAACTGACTTAGTTGAAGAATGAATGGGGCTTTTTTTTGTATGTCGAATACTGCGTTGATGCATGATTTAAAAGGTTCATTCTCGTTTTGCAGATAGCCTATGAAAACTGGTTCATTACACTTTACAATGTTTGCTACAGCAGTCTCCCTGTTCTTCTTGTGGGCTTGCTGGATCAGGTATGTCCAGGTCTTTTTAACCAGACATTTTTTTTTAACTATTCATTTTTGTACCTAAATTATCTAGCATCAAAAGCAAGCCAATATGTTATTAATGGTAATACATGGTGACACATACTGCCTCAGTTTGGTGGTGGCATTAGTACTGTAATTACTGTGATTAGTTTTTATGATGCTTTTATGATGATGATGAAGATGATAATTTAATGTGTATAGAGTTAATCATCTTCTTACCCCCAATAGGACGTCAGTGACAAGTTGAGTGTACGATTCCCCAAGCTGTACTTGCCAGGCCAGAAAGGATTGCTCTTCAATTATAAAAACTTCTTCACAAGTTTATTCCATGGCATCTTCACCTCTATGATCATCTTTTTCATCCCCTATGGAGCTTTCCTTCAGACTATGGGACAGGATGGGGAAGCTCCATCTGACTATCAGTCCTTTGCTGTTGTAACTGCCTCTTCCCTCATCTTCATTGTCAACCTGCAGGTACGCCCCTTTCGCTCTACCTGTTTTCTCTGTCCCACGGCCTTCTTTCACAGACAGTTTGTACTATGAACTATGTGGAATCCTGGCTTTGTTTTTAAACATTCATTCAGTGCATGGTTGGAATTTTTATCATTCACATGCTACCAAAAGTAAGGCAGAAGTTTTCTGTGAAAGCTTAGTTAGCCAGAGTTTCAAGCTTTCTGCCAAGTATTAAATGGGGTTGCTTTGAAATCACAAATTTCAGGTTTACAAATGAGAGTAAGGGTAGGCACAAACTTCCATATGCATCCATGACTCTGTGTCTGCATTTGGAATAGGCTGATTATGAATGTAATATAACTGACCACAGGGACGTTTATCAACTTGTGTGTCAATATATGTTATAATGTTACATATATGTTGAGTGGTTCCATAGCATGTCACACTTCTTACATGGTTTTTTTCGCCATTTGGAGGTTTATCTGACACATTCACTGTGTTTTTATGTTTGTTAGTGTACCTTATTTTACTGTTTAAGTATTGCTATATGACAAAATCTTGCTGATACATTTTATAGATCCTGCAACATTTTTTAGAATTCTGGGTCTAATTTTTCATATATTGACCAACAGATTTCTCTTGAAACATCGTACTGGACCTTTGTGAATTGCTTTGCAGTCCTGGGCAGTATTGCAATATACTTTGGAATCATGTTTGACATCCACAGTGCAGGAATTCATGTGATCTTCACCTCAGCATTCACCTTTACTGGTGAGTTGTGATGAATAATCAGTATACACAAATTTGCCAGACTTTATCGCCTGATATTTGTCAGCCAAACAAATAATTTGATTACTTTTTCGTATCTAGATGTAATTTAATGATTTTAATAAAATCTGTGTTCTGATAAATCTGCTTGTACAGTATATGTGAAAATGAAACATTTTTTTAGATGAGTAAAAGAGTGCATTTTTTGCAAGGTTTAGTTGCTTAAAATATATTCATTAATTGTATCCTCCTTTAACCTCAAATTCAGGGGTTGCTTCTAACGCTCTCCGGCAGCCGTATCTCTGGTTGACTATCATTCTGACCATGGCCATAAGCCTGCTACCTGTGATCTGCGTACAGTTTCTTTGCAAGACTATATGGCCCTCGGAAGGAGACAAGGTAATCTTGTATTGCAGTTCTGTTTACATTCACACACTGCACTTATCAAACTTAGGTTCTTCCTTAACTAAAAGGTGGTTTGTAGGTTTTTAACATTTCTTGTGGCTGTTGACTTATTCTGGATTGCCATTGGTTATGTTTAGTCGCATAGTATTACCTGATGTTAGTGCTGCAACTGTATTGGAAGCAAATCACTTAACGGATTCTCTCAAGTAATGGTTGGAAGAAAACAACAACAACTATACAAATTCCCCCAGATCCAGAAAAACAAGAAGAAGTATGAGAAGGAAGAGGAAGAAGTAAGGAAACCGACAGCCTTCCAGCGTGGTCGCAGGTCCCGACGATCGGCCTACGCCTTCTCTCATTCCCAAGGCTACGCGGATCTCATCGCCTCTGGCCGCAGTATTCGCCGGAAACCAGTACGCAATCCCATCCCAGAGAGCATCCGAGAGGTCCCACAGGCAGAGAACATCTGATAGCAAACAGTGTTTCAGTGTTCACTGTTTGGATCTTAAATTTTTTTTTATTATATATAGATATATATTTTTTTTTTACTGAGATTTATACCAAGGACAGGAATTTATTTTATTATATCCACCATATGTAACAGAATGTTAGTTTCTCAGGGTTTTAACTTATTCTTGCATTTTGGCAAAAAGGAGGCATGATTAGAATGTGGATACGAATAGGTCTTTGGAATCTTCTTATTTGTTTTTTTTTTTTTATTTTATTTTATTAACCTCACCCCCCCACACCCAAAAAAAGTAAAAAGAAATAAATAAAATACAAAGTGCACATTTTTCTCTGAATACAAGCTCCAAAGTGTATATGGATGGATGTATGGATATCACTAGCTTCTTCTTGTGTTAGGTGCTCTGTTCTGCTGTGTTCAGGCGATGCATGTCACCTAGTTTTACATGTTTGTTTTCTTGTAAAAGTAATAGTTTCTTAATTTTCTTCCCAAGCAAAACCTAGTTTCTTTAAAATTCCCTCTGATTGGTGCTTTTTGGGATCCTAAACCACAATAGTGCCTTGAATTTTGACAAAGGTTTTGCTGTGTACTTTGACAAAAATAAGTGGTCACTTTTATATAAATGTTTAGAAAAAATAAAGGAGAAATCCTTGATTTCCATTCCTTAAGTACTTTACAGTTAAGATGGATGTCACTTTTTCCCCTTTTGGTGTGTAGTAAAATGTATAGCACCAAACCATTCACTTGGCCAAATGTTAGATGTAGATCTTTACTAGACCTTTTTAAATCAGTTATGTGAAATATTATAAAATTAGTTTATACTATTAAGTGGTACTTCAATGGCCCAAATGGAAATCTGTTACAATTTTTTTTTTTGTAATTGTATTTCTATGTTCATGTGTTTTTATTTTTTCTTAGACGTTGTCTATATATCAGACTCCTTTATAACATCTTTATAGGATTTTTAATATTGTTGTATATTTTGTACAAATCTGAAATAAAAACTGTGACGTTTTTTCCAACAAAAGCGCTGTAAATTAAAAGTGGTACACGATTAAAAATGTTTGTTGTATGTTTTATTAAATAACGCCCCTGATGTGTTTTCGGAGATAAACGCGTTTACTCGTCATTTTCTCAAAATACAGTTGGAGTCGTCATAAAGCACAATTTGCCATTCAATACAAAAACCTCATATAACCTAAGTGAAACGCACACAGTACAGCGCTCATCACACGATCATGGTTTAAGCACTAGCAAGCTTTACTGCTAATATGTTGTTCTAAAGATATAATATACGCGAGGCTCGGCTGAAATCACCGCTCGGCGGATTGACCTGAAGAGGACACCGTGAGTCAATGTGCGTTTTACGACAGCGTCCCATTGACGTTAACGTGTTGCCGTAAAGCTGTGTGGTTAATCAGCTGACTGGACAGACTGCAGAAGGGAATAAACACGGTTGAATATAGCCGCCTATTTTTTTTTTTTACTTTCTCTAGAATTTTATCCAAGAGGCCTCAAGTACAGGACATGTTCCTGTAGTATTTATCACTTGTAAGTATTAAAGATTTCGCTTATTACCCAGAGGAAATCCGGAAGCTGTAATGTTACAGGTTTATTTATTAGGGCCGGTCAGATGTCTTTAAAGTCTGATCAGAATTACAAAATGGCAGAGAATATAGTACCTTGTTATTTAATGCGTTTGTACTGTGACATTTCAATACTGTTCCTCGACTAAACGTGAACGCCGTCATTTCAATTGTTAGTAAGCTCGCTAGCCTATCAACCAGCCAGTATTTGTCGACTGATACTATTGCAGGTTAGCTTCGCCAGCGATGAACTGCCTAGTTAGCTCAATTAAAAATGAATTATTGCGACTTCCACAGCCTGTGAATCCTAATAAGATTGTGTTTAATAGATGAATATTAATTACACTTTTAATTATATGAAAAGCAAATAAGAGTGAGCCATGTAGCAGGTAGTCATATTTAATGAAGCATCAAACTGCATTAACCTTGGGAATTTGTGTCATAATCCCTGACTCAGAATACTAAACACCATCGACTGTGACGGCTTTACCTTGGAAATAGTTACACCGTTACGCTGTATCTGTGGAAATGCGGCCTTGTGTCTCACCGAGCATGAGCTGTAGCTGCACACATGTCCCCGTTGTGGCTTAGGGTGTCCGACCGCTTTACTGCATGATAACAGGCTGCAAGTAATAATGGATTAATAATTGATTACTATGTCTGTACCGATACCCAGAGATCATATTAGCGATAATCACATTATAACAAGCTAGCACTGAACCAAACTGACAAGATCTCTTAAAGACATTGTGTAGAGGGCACAGTAATAATGACAACATAAAACATTTTATTGATTTAAGAAACTGCAATGTTTAAAGCTGAATACCTTGCAAGGGCTGTTAGCCATTATTTGGGTCTTTTATTAATTACAATGATTATTTGAGATATTCGGCTGAAAAAAATTCAATTGGAAAAACTTTGTGAACAGTTGATACCGTGATCATGCATTCAAAGGCATAACCACAATGGATTTTTGATAAATATGAGATGTATTATTTTGTCATCATCCCCAACCTAACCCCCCAGTTTTTTTATTCTTCCATATGCATATTGATTGTGCTTTCACGTGGCTGGTAGATTAAATAGACCGGTGTGGATGGATGGTCGATGGTGCGGCTTTGCTTCAGATACCTTCATGTTATCTTTGCTGAGCAGCGTTGGTTGCAGAATTGCTGGTATAATACTGGAGATGAAACTGAAAGATATCGTAAAGATGAAGGTGTTGTTTTTGAGGATAATAAAAAAGAAATATGTGAAGAAGCTGCAACTAATACGGTATTTTCCATTATGATTGTTTTTGGTGTTTAGAAACTCAGACTTTGGTTAGCTTTGTCTTGATGGCTTATTTTGAGTTTTTATCTTTAGTTAAATGTTGTCCTGGATGGAAGTTGGGATATAATTTCACTGCTTATTTACATCATTGAAGTTTGAGATTGTGTACAGGAAAAAGAAATTATGCAGGAAATCATTATTTAAAAGAAAGAAAAGCTTACTCTTTGTTTTAATGCATTGATGTTAGAAGTGAACGTGGACGGAATAAATTAAAGTTGTGATTTACACATGTAAGCTGAATTTGTAATCAAGATATTTAGGTTTGTAAGCACATTAGAATAGTATAAGCAAAAACATTTTAAGCACATTTTGAAAGAATACTATTATTTTAAGCATTTTAATCTGAATAAAGATTATTGTACTCATTGCCTGAAACCTGTGGTCTTTGGAAGATGTACTACTAAAAGTCATGCTCTGAAGTACCCTCCGTAATCAGTAGGCCATTCTTGAACTTTCCTCATTTTTTAATGGTCTTGACTTTGTGTCATATTTTGAGTGTGTGTACTATGTCAAATATAAGAAGGCTTAGAATACTTTGAAATAATGACATGTTTGCTTAAGCATTGCCACAGCTGTGTTACAATAAAATGTCAGGAAGTCAGGAGGTAGCAAATCTCTTATTTCATATTGAAATTAAATCAAATTAAATTAATATCATTATATTCTGATCCCATATATAACTTACCTTGTACTTGCACTCTCTTTATAGCTGTGGTTTTGATGTATGCTTAACTGCGTATTCTCAACTCACTGCTCACTGCTTCATTATATTGAACTTGCTATAATAGTGGGTTTTTTGCTGTTGATATTGCTGTAAGCTTTTGTGCTACAGTTGTAGTTGCATATTTTTTGGCGCTGGTCATTCTAGAGGTCTGAGTGCGGGGAGAATTATTGGGGAACAAATGAGTGAAGTTGTTTATCGTCAGAGATATCGATAAATTACTGTGGTTGCAAGTAAAGATGCCTGAGCAAACTATTTTTTGTTAACCTGGAAATGTGGTTTTAATCAAATGAAGGGTTGGCTGAATGACCATGAGAAATTATTCTGGCTTAAGAAATTAAAAGGTGGTCAAAGAGTAACGATCGGTCTATATTGAACGTTTTCCTCGTCACAGAAAGCATCCGTGCTATTCGGCGCCATCGACTTCTGATGCTACTCTGTTGTTTTTGCTCCCGCTGCCACATTATCCCCCTCGTTTCCTCTCACTCTGATTTCATTTCTGTGATACCGAGGTCCAGAATATCACCACTGCTAATCCTTTCCCTTCTCTTTGATGGCTGCTATCAATCTCCTTGATGCACTATTTGTAGTTTTGTTTTTTCAGTGTTGGTTTACCGATAATGTTAACTAGAATTTGGTATTTGCTTTATTTGTTGGTAATTCTCGCTCTCTCTCATATATAAAAAATGTGTGTGAGTGTACGCTGTGGTTTCGGAAAGATAGTCAACAGAAAAGGTAGAGTGCCTTGCTTTTTTAGGTTAGTGTGAGATCTGGATAATGTGTGAGTGCCTTTAGAGTCATATCAGGCACCTGGACATATCAGGACAACAAACAAATATGCCACATTTTTTGTTATTGTACAGTTGGATCCTCGGTTCTCTTCCTGCTATTTTTAGATTGATGACCCCAATCTGTGCTATGGATCCTTCAGAGCTGTAGAGAATGCGATTGATTGCCCTGCTCTCTAATTGGCTGAACCCTCATCTCCTATACGTATTACCCCACAATGATGGGCAGGGCTCAGAGAAACCGTATCATACATTTTAATTGTACATTTTTTGCTTGGGAATACTTGAAAAGAAGTGTTTGACTTTAATGAACTTATAATGTCTAGAATTTATCATCAGAATAAACGCAAAGTCTTGCATGTTGTTCAACTTTATTAAGCCAGTAGTATGATTTTTGGCACAGGTCATTGTCAATGTTGTGTGGGTGTGAGTGGAGGATTATATTGGAATAATAGTGAGGTCGATTGTGAAAGACAGTGTCCTACATGATGTTACTTCACTTTAATGTCTTGTATTTCTTTAGTGGGTCTATCACACGTTAAGCATGTCTCAGCCTGCAGGCCCAACGAGTGGAAATTTACTTTTATTTTTATAGCTGAAAGCTTCCTTGATTTATAGCTGGCAATAGAGTGGCTCAGTGGGCGAAGTCTCTGTGCGCATGATCGGAAGAAATGGCCCCCTTCCCCAAGCTATGGAGAGCAAGATGGGGCAGGTGAAGATAAGCATTCCAGTGTACCTGTACTCATACTTATGCAAATGAACAATAAAACACGTTTGTTAGTTTGTTTTCCCCAGTAGCATTTATGGTAATGTTAGCATATTTATTATTAATAATCCATATTAATTACTTGTGCTGTAAATAAATATTCAAAAAATTAAATATCTGCTTTTCAATTACTGATTAATATCCAAAATCCATGTTCAGTTCTTATTCTGATCATGGCACATATGTACACATGAGCAAGTCCCTCTTACCACTGCTTGAGGGCACCCAATAAGCTCTGAAGTATGGGCACGCTTTCAAAGCGGCAGTAGCCTGAATGCTGTGCAAAAAACTGAATATCAGAAAAAAATCAGCCAAATACACAAATATTAAAATATTCAATAGATGCGGTCCTTGAAGCACTCTCAGCTACAGTTATCTTTAACTTGTTAGTCTGCCTGAACTGGGAACATATGCTGGTTTCTCCAGTCTCCAGTCTGGTTTCTCCAGTTCAGTGTTTTGCATGTTGTTGTGTTTGAACTCGCTTATGTCATGCAGTGACTCAGTACTACCTTGTTTTTACTGATTTCCCCCCCCCCCTTCCTCTAGAGAGAACATGGCAGGAAACAGCCTGGTGTTACCCATAGTGCTCTGGGGCCGCCATGCCCCCACCCACTGCATATCCAGCCTCCTGGTGATGGATGATCTGAGCACAATTATCACTGGGTGTCATGATGGGCAGATTTGCCTGTGGGATATGACATCTGACCTAGAGGTTAGTGTGAATGTGCACAAGCCTATAAGATGTTAAAATGTGTTTACACTGTAAAATAATCAGATGGTGCTGGCATATATGAAATGTTTGCCATGTTAAGAGCATTGAAATGTCTGGGCTGTTTAGTTGTAATGTTTATTAAATGGGTCATTGTGTCCAGTTCCATTATGCTGATTTGCTAAATAAGAACATAAATTTAAGGGAGGGGGCCATTCGGTCCAACAAGCTTGTTTGAAGAGAACTTAACTACTGTAATAGCTCAGAGTTGTAAAAATTTTATCTAGCTGTAATTTAAAGAAACCCAGGGTTTTAGCTTCCTCTACACTAGCAGGAAGACTATTCCATACTCTAACTACACACTGTGTAAAGAAGTGCTTCCTCAGATTTGTTTTAAAATGTTATCCTGCTAATTTCCACTTATGGCCACAAGTTCTAGTATTTAAACTAATATTGAAAATGCGATTTGGCTGATTAGCATCCAGACCTGTTAGAATCTTGTAGACCTGGACCATGTCCCCCCATTAGTCTTGTTTGCTCATGGCTAAACAGATTCAGCACAGCTAACCTCTCCTCATAAGACATTCCTCTAAGACCAGGAATCATTCTCATAGCCCTACGTTGCTCCTTTCCTAAGTCAGCAATGTCCTTCTTAAGGTATGGTGACCAAACCTGCATACAACATTCTAGGTGGGGTCTTAACAAGGAATTATATAAATGTAACTTTACCTTCCTTGACTTAAGCTCTACACACCTAGAAATATAACCCAACATTCTACTGGGCTTTTTATTGCTTCCCCACACTGGTGAGAGTGGGACATAGAAGCATCAACATACACACCGAGATCTTTCTCGTAATCAGCTACCTTTATTTCATAAAATATCTGTACTTTATATTTCTGCTCCCTGCATGGATTACCTTACATTTATCTGTGTTAAATTTCACCTGCCAAGTATCAGCCCAGTCACTAATTAAATCCAGATCCCGTTGTAGCCTCTCTGCTGCTAGATAAATATAAGGCATCATTTCTTAGCCTGCAATGCTGATGGTTTCCTCTGGATCTTGCTGTGTCCTCTCCTAAGATAAATCCCCGGGCCCTGCTCTTTGGCCACACTGCTTCCATCACGTGTTTGTCCAAGGCCAGCGCAGGGAGCGAGAAGCAGTACATCGTAAGTGCATCAGAGAGCGGGTGAGTACCAGGCGAGAAAGTTCCGTCAGGCTTCCTCTGACGTCCATAACCGCTCGCATTAGTGAAATATAGTGAATGATGACATGGGACACAGTTCTGCAGTCTGTAACGTTGTGAGGAATCCCCGGGCATTTGGGCAGCTGAAACTTATTATTTTAATTATTATTATTTTATTGGTATCTAAATTTCTTGATGTTTACAGTATTGACTACTAGTGTCTAATTCATGTACAGGTCCTTCTCAAAAAATTAGCATATTGTGATAAAGTTAATTATTTTCTGTAATGTACTGATAAACATTAGACT
>JAABNY020000119.1:19205315-19226642 GCA_015164015.2 Brevimyrus niger
TCTTTGGACTGTGGGGGGAAACCGGAGTACCCGGAGGAAACCCCATGACGGCACAGGGAGAACATGCAAACTCCACAAACATGTAACCCAGGCGGAGACTCGAACCCGGGTCCCAGTGCTAACCACTGCACCACCATGCCGCTGCAAGATAATCGATTAGGTATTTTCAGTAGGTGGCAGCACTGACTTTCACAGATCAGTAGTCAACAGCAAAAGAGTAGAGGAAGAATAGCTGTTGTTGTAGCTATGTAAGCAGCTGTATCAGGAGGAGGGACAGAGGTACCCACATATATAATTTTTCATACTGTCCAGACATTATACCGAAGTATCAGACTTTTAAAAAGCAACCGTATTCTGGCATTTTGAAATATTGCCGATTAAATTCACCAGGGGATGGAGGGGGGGGGGTCCCCCACTGATACCATCCAAGCCTTGACTAATAACTTTAAAACTGTTAATAAAAGTTTACCCGCATCATTACACTGCTTGTATTTGTGTTTGTTGTGATATGTCTGCCCTCTGTTGGTCTGGTGGAATATTACTGCTGTATGCCTGCACCGACCGCTACCATCCACACCCACTGGCAAATGTATGATGAACACAAGCTGCTGCACGCATTACCGTCCGCAGCTCGAAAGCACACGTGGAAAAGCAAAATATGAATTGGCCTTTTGTGTTTCTGTAAGTCATCAGGCCATAAACCCAGAACTCATACATATGAATTAAAGTCTCACCCGAGTAATACTATAATAACCTGATCATTGGGTGTGATAAATGCATAAAACTTCATATTTCTCATGAAACAGGACTGGTGTATGTTAAAGTCTCTTTCTGTGCTTTCCTAGAACTTCAAGTGTCCTCCGCGATCAGCCTCCAGGAGGCCTTCGATAAGCTAGCCCCCATCCCTGCCGGCATCATCGACCAGCTGAGTGTGCTGCCCGGCTCGGAGGAGCCCATCAAGGTGACGGCCAGCGTGTACATCCCATCGCAGGGCCGGCTGGTGTGCGGCCGCGAGGACGGCAGCATCGTGCTGGTGCCCGCCACGCAGACCGCCATCGTACAGCTGCTGCAGGGGGAGCACATGCTGCGCAGAGGTGAGCGCCCCCTGCTGGCCCGGAAGCCCGCCATCGCAGGAAGCCGAAAGCGAAGCGTATACGTGGAGATCCCTTCTGTCGAAGCTGGGCCTCACCACCATGCAGATTGCTGTGTGCTTCCTGACCCTTACTTCATTATTAATGTTGATTCCAACATCCATGCTATGGATGTGTTTAGCTTTCCCATATATTTAGTGTGTTTTTAGATTGATTAAATTTTTTATTCATATTAATCACAGGGTTGCTGTGGATTCATTTTGATTAATCACAATTATCATTCACTTTTAATCTATATTAATCACATTTAATGTTCTGCTTTGAGATATTTCTCGGGTCTCTGAGAAACGGGAGCGTACACATGTATATGTGTGTATGTATGTATGTATGTCAAACACAGTGATGCTTAAATGATGATCTTGTTAGTGTAACATTAAGATTTTATGTCTGTCAGCGTATCAGCCATTTGTATATATGTATCTATGTATGCATGTAGGTCTACTTTTACGTTATGAGCTTTACATTAATGGCGCGTTTGTCTCCCCTTCAGGCTGGCCGCCACATCGCACTCTCCGAGGACATCGCAACAAGGTCACGTGCTTGCTGTACCCACACCAGGTGTCCCCCCGCTATGACCAGCGCTCGCTGGTATCTGGTGGCGTGGACTTTTCCGTCATCGTGTGGGACATCTTCAGTGGGGAGATGAAGCACATCTTCTGTGTCCACGGAGGAGAGATCACGCAGCTCCTGGTCCCTCCCGAGAGCTGCAGCGTGAGTCTGCCCTGCTTCCTGTGGCGCTTTGCTCTGCTCTCCATAAACCCCTTTCGCTGTGGTTCAGAAACCCGACGGCTGTTCTGCATTGTGGTTGACATGCACCATCCACAGCTGGACTTCAGATAAAGCTATAAGCAGCTTTACATGACTTTTGCAGGCAAGGGTCAGTGCACGGGTCCTGAACAGACTAATTGATTGTTTCCCTGCCCCTCAGTCGGTCGGTAAGGAAAGAGGATTGTGCATCTTCGCTCCCAGAGCACTGATGTCTCGCATTGATTGACAGCAACGACATTAGTGCCCATTACACCAAGCGGTACTCTAACTGTAAATAAGGCACTCTGACAGTTACCTTGGGTTTACTGACTTGCTGAGTTACGCTTTATAGCATATCAATACCTGTGCTTAAAGGCTGGAGCATTTCATTGATACGTGAAATTGGGCTGAATGCCTTGTTCACTTTTGAAGTCGATAATATCCATAGAATATGTACATCAGTCAGCTTCTCTGTTCAGCTGTTACTGATGACTCTTGCTTAAAATTAAGGGTAAGTAGCAGCTCCAAGCAAGACTCTGACCCTTGCGCTTCTAGGCTGCCCCACAGAGACATGCTGACTGCAGTGCAGTCTGTGGTCAGCAGTCTTTGGCCTGGGCCTGTTTGCTTTGGTCCGTTAGATGGAATCTTTTTATTTAATTATTTGCAATTTAGGTGTTAAAAGGTTGCCAGTCATTGTGTCGTATACTATTGACATCTTTGTTAATTATTTACAGCCTATTTAATTGTTTAAGGTGGGGCATAGAATTACTGAAGAATCGCAATAAGAAAATGGAAATACAGTTCAGTTTGGATAATTTAAGTTGCACATAGATTATGCTAGCTGGGTGGCAAATATGGTAAATATCTGTAATTGTCAAAATATTTTTGCTCTGGTTCTGACTGTGGTTCACTAAAGTCCAGGCACGTTAGAAGTTGCTTTCTAATCACTTTTGGGCAGATGAGCATCAGTTAGTTTCTCTGTTCTGTTTCTCCAGAACATGACTGCATTAGAATGTCTATGCTGAAAACTTAAGTACCGTAATTTCCAGACTATAAGGCGCACCAGCTAAATTTGGGGGAAAAATACAGATTGTTCCATATATAAGCCACACCCGACTATAAGCTGCAGGTGTTTAAATGTTTTATTACCGTATATAAGGGTTCCTGCTACCACGGAGGAGATTGTTGGGACAGAGATGACTGTTTGGGAACGCAGAGCGTCCCATTTATTAACATTTGAGAAACACATTAAATCTTTCAATCAATCAAACTGTCATATTTTTGACATGGCGAACAGCATTCATGCAGTGCACAAATAATACAACGGTGCGCTCCCAGCACACGTCCTGCAGTCATAGTACCGTAGTAGTGCAGTATAACAAAAAACAAAGCTTACAGCGCTTGACGAGGCAATAATGTTAAATGGCTAAATTTAATTAGTTTTTAAAAGTGCTTGCCTGTAACACGACAGTAAAGGTGCAGTAAAGCTGGACTTTCACTGTTTGGACCTGAATTACCCACCTCTGCTAATGAGTGTGTGCTTGTGTGCCCCCTGCAGGCACGTGTGCAGAACTGCGTGTGCTCCGTGGGCAGCGACCACTCCGTGGGACTCCTGAGCCTGCGGGAGAGGAAGTGCATCATGCTGGCTTCCCGTCACCTCTTCCCCATTCAGGTCATTAAGTGGCGTCCCTGCGATGACTACCTCGTGGTGGGCTGCACGGACGGCTCCGTCTATGTCTGGCAGATGGACACAGGTGAGCTCGATTGCATCAGCCAAATGACTGCAAAAAACATCACTGTGCCCCCACCCTGAATGGGGGTGTCCCCCATGCTTTAAGATCTTTTTACACATTTTAAGATTATGAATTTCTAAGAAAAATGTTTTTGATGCAAAGTGTTCAAGGAGTCTGTCGATCCCCCTTGGTCTCTATCTACCATCCATCGTTTGAGAAACTTCCAGTGATTAGCAATAGCCAGCGATTAGCTGTTACACCTTCGAAACTGCGCACTGCGGTTCTAAATGACAAGCTATCACACTGACACGCTTGCCTCGTATTTGCGCGTTTCTCTATGCAGAGCAGGTATGGCCTTAAACTCACTGGTCATCAATCTGAAGCACTGTTGTGGATTTGTAGAACATAAGTTGTAGAATTATTTTGTTTCCGGCCAGCTGAACTGTCAGGTTATTTGTTTTTGACAGATAAGCGGGGGGGTGGCTCACTGCTATCATTCATGTCGGCAATCTGGGATCTGGTGAATTTTAAGGCCACAAAATTCCTTCAGGTGAAAATTTTTGGCTAGAAACATTTTAGTGGCTGTTACTGAACATGATGTATGACACATTTTGACCAGCAGGGATGCTAGTACTAGTCCTTTTACTGCTGAGACATCAGTGAATAAAAAAAACGTAACTAATTCTGTCCTACCTTTTAAAATACCATTATGATGAATCCTTAGAAAGTATTTGTTCATGATTTGCCCTTGTAAACCAGTGTCCCATGAGCTATCTGTCACTCACTATCTATCCAACAATGTCCTATAAAAACGACAATAGCTGTTTTCTCGTCCAGTTTCCCCCTTCCTTATAGTGCTTTTGTATGATGATTCCTCCTGCTCCGTTTTAGCAAATGCGCTTAATAATTGATGGGCATCATTTTTCATCCCTCTATCGGACAGTCACTGAGCCGCACAGCACTCTTCATTGTTAAAATTTTAATCTCCCAGCTTTGCTAGAGTGGAAGTTGCAGTGCCTGTGCACTTACCAAACGTTTCCTAAATATTGAATAATGCTGCTCTTCCTGGAGCTGCATTAGGCACATTAGTGTGTTTATATACGCTCTTAAAGCTGGTTATGGAGGACAGTGAGCTGAGTAGCGTGTGCACGCGATTGGCAGTTAGAGCCTCAGAGAGGGGATTTGAGCCCTTGGAGGTTTACTGATGCCTGAGGCCTCACTCCGAGCCTTTCTGGGGATCCTGCCTGAGAGCGATCTCCTTTTCAGCTGCTTTCTGTTTGATGCAGACACATCGATTTGTAATTTTAAACACAGTTCTGCTCTTCGTATTTTGGGGTGCAGTACCTGCCTAATGAGGGCACATTTAAAGGGCACCCACGGAGGTTTCGTTTATGACTGCATGGTTGGCTTTGATCTGCAAACTCGAAAGTTATGACGCAGCATGGTAGCAGTAACGTGCGATCGCTATGGCAACAGCATTCAAAACATCCACAGCGTGCTCTGAATCTGGAATTTTCAGATCCTCGTTGAGATCATGGAATGTTTGATCTCTTAAACTAGGTGATTACTTTGGTATTAACCATTGAGGCTTTTAGTAAACCAAAAGTTTTTTTTTTGAAAGAGGGTACGTTGGATTCATGTAGGTGTTATGCCAACCAGTAAAATGTGTCCCTAGAAAATTTTTCAGTCACATTTATATAAAAAAAAACATGATTTATACTGTGGAAATACAATTTTTATGTTTAGAAGCCTTCCAGTGGATATCGAGTCAGTATTCAATACAATCCCAACGCCACAATTCACCACAAATATTTTTTTTCTCTGAAGTGGAGAAGTAAAAGGAGAATGTGCTCATGTGATTTGAGGCCTTGCTAAAAGAGAAATTTCACATGGCGTACCATGCTGGAGTCATGACTATTCAGTGTGCTTTCAGAATGCCTTTTTATTGAATTTTTGTGCCAGAAATATATTTTGAAGGTTGCTCCATCCATCCTTCTTCAATCTGCATTTTCCTGGTGAGGGTCCTGCTGTAAGCTGGTCTAGCTACTGCAAAAAAAATAAACATGCAGGTCAGCTTTGAGGAAATGGGTCATCAGGCTTTGATCTCTTCAAAAGGCCTTCTGCTTTGTAGACCTTGAAAGTTTAAGTGAGTAAATAGATAATGGGAGATGAGGCTTGTGTCCAGCGGTGCTGTATCTGACGTCAGCGCTTGCTGTTTAGGAGCGCTGGACCGCTGCGTGATGGGCATCACGGCGGTGGAGATCCTGAACGCCTGCGATGAGGCCGTCCCGGCCGCCATGGACTCGCTCAGCCACCCCGCGGTCAATCTGAAGCAGGCCATGACCCGCCGCAGCCTGGCAGCCCTGAAGAACATGGCCCAGCACAAGCTGCAGACCCTGGCCACCAACCTCCTGGCTTCCGACAACGCGGACAAGGTGTGGGATGCAGGCTGAAAAAGCGCCAACGTGATGATTTAGCTTTGTGTACAGATTCCGTATCGTATCATAATCACAGTGCTGTTTTCATAATCTGTTCTCTTAGCCTTCTTTGCTTTTTGCCTGTGGCTCCCTCTAGTGACCATACTGACTGTTGCGTGACACTTGCCATCCGTTACGTTCCCCCGTTTTTTTGTGGTTACATTTTGAAATGCTGTTACGTTGTGATTCATCGGTATGCAAAATCTTTGAATTCCGGTACGATGATCTTTCGACTGAAACGTAAAAGTGGGATAACGAGCGGAAAACAATCTGTTAATGAAAAATGTATACAAGCAGTCTCCTGGGACAGTGTCAGCCTGGTGTCTGATCCCGCAGATAATTAGAAGCTGTAGTGACATACTGCGTGGCTCGCTGTTCCTGTTCATCTGGGGGTGATGGCCCTCCAGAAGATGCCTTTAGGGAAACCGGGGGAACTGGATGGATGAATGGTTTAGGGACTGTGTTTCCCAGCAATCAGATGGCTCATCCCAGGGTGCTGTTATTGATATTAAAACCAATCTGGAACGTCATGGATTTTACAATATTTACGCCCAGAGGCAGCCATAGTTAATTCATAGAACACTGCTTCCCAACCCAGTCCTCAGGGACCCACAGTCTTTTGTTACGTTTTCGTTCCTGAATTCTTGCCCTGTTTGTGATACTGGGTGTTGTATCATGTTGGCTACTCTTAAGATGTGCAGGGCGTGTGGCTGAATACCATTAGTGCTTGTCTTTTTGTTTTTCTTTTCGACTTATTCTTCTACTGGACAGATGGGCATCCAGTCCATTCTCGCCCTACTTTCACCTTTGTCTCTTCCCCTCTCATTCTTCCCTTGTTGGCTTGTATGAATGTTTCCGGCGCTTATGTGCTACTGTGAGACCAGCTTAAGTAAGAGCCTTCTAAACGCTGACCTTAAGCTCAGAACATGGCCGTATCTGTCCTTTTTGGCTGAGAACAAAGGTTACATCACAACCCCCCCCTCTTGATTTCCCACATCCCTCTGAGGCCGTCCCCAGAATGCCGACCTTTCCGTCCCATTGCTGATCGCCGACTCTCATTAGTTTGATGGTGTGGCAGCGGTGACCTGTAGTGCAGATGTGGGATTGAACAGCCGCTGATTCAGATGCCGATCGCAGTGTGATGTGGGACGTGGTCTGCCCTTTATCTAGGCTGGAGAAGTACAGGACGTATAAACACCAGTGTGATGTGGGTGATGCAACAATCGTTACGAGTTAGGCATGCAGCCGGGACCTGGACCTATAAGGTTTTGTCCCTGGTCAGTTTACATTCTAACGGCTTTTAAAAGGAACTATCACTGGACCGACTCTGCTTCTCATTTAGGCAGGTTGCTCACATTTTTCACTTTACATATTATACATCTCTATAGTATAAGACTCGATGATGTTCCTTCTCGATATTTGCGTGTGCGTGCACGCGCATGTGTAAAATATATATTAATATTAGTATGTTTTAATGTTCTATCTTTTTTTAGAGGTCTAGATGTGTGTGATGTGTATTTCCTGAGCATCAGACTGGCATCTGAGTTAACCCCTTCAAGACACCAGAATACTTTCACTACACATTCTGTCCCTCTGTGTCTATTTATGTTAATAATGGGTAAAAATGCTGTTCCATAAAAATTTGCCACAAGGGATATGTTGGGTTTAGTATAATTAATGGTGTCCGCTAACACACTCCACTCAAGTAGCTGCCTTATCGTGCCGAATGACTGATTTTTCACAATGACTTACTGGATTCCTTTCCATTGGGGGACAGGGACTGCTGACTGTGTAGCATTAAACAGCAGTCAGTTCAGCCTCTGTGCTGTGTTTAAATCGGATCTTTGTACCATGTAGATGCTCATTAATGATTAATATGTGTTTGAAGGCCTGCTCTCATCGTATCAAGATAAAAAGGCTGCTTTAGTTCATGTTTAAGATGCCATTATATGATAATGCCAGGCTGAAAGTATGTAAGGGTCATGGCATGGTTCTTCTGATGTAATGCATATTAATATTTTAAATGTTACTCGTGTAGACTTTTAAAAAAACGATTAAAGTACTGTTTGGCCGAGGAGTAGGGGAGCGTACTGTAAGGTAAGGCTCTCGGTTCTGGTGATTAGCCTTTTGTATGTACACTGCTTATCTCGTCCCTTTGTTCCTCTGGATATTGTTCCTATCTCGATCTGTGATGAGGGGAATCATCTCCCTTGGGTTGTATGTAGAGGTGGAAATTTCAGGTCCAGAAAGTACAAATCCAGACCAGGATTTTGTTTCAACCAACCAGTGGAGTGCTCTGTAACATACTTTTTTATGCTCGATTGGCTGGTTGAAACTAAATCATGGTCTGGATTTGTACTTTCTGGACCTGAAATTTCCAGCTCTGCTCGTATGAGAAGGTGTTCGTCAGTTCTACATTAGTGGCTTTTCTGGTTCAGTCCGGTTAGTCCTCATTCAACAGACGACTTTGGTGTTTAACTTCTATCATCACAAATCCACCCTCCACAACTTCCTGCGTATGCATCCAGTAATAATCTCAGGTTGCACAGGTGCACTGAGCTTATTGTGCTGAGAATACATAAAGGACTGCGTGTGTGCGTGCGTGTATGCATGCGCAGGTGCATTTGTGCCCCTTTCTGCCCGCTCTGCATTCAATGACCTCATAGAGCCACCTTGAATATCCTAGACTGGGAAAAGCATTTGGCTGCTTAAGCAAAAAAGCTTAACCTCATTTAGGGAACCAGAGTGCAAACTTTCATATTCTGCAGACATTAGTTACAAGCTCAGCTTTGTGACGATGATAGTTCATTGTACTGCAGACTATAGCGTGACATTATAATGGTGCTTTTCCACTGCCACCAAGAACCAAATGGCACCGCAGACTGGTGGTTTTCTGTTGTGAATTATGTGAGCTGTACCCACGCTGACACAGTGTAACCAAACCGAGCTTGTTGCATCGCCACCATTTGATTGTTCAAAATGTATGCAGATACCGATTGTTCTGTGCATGGATTATCTGAAGTAAAAAAGGGCATATTCTGTATATTATTCATTATTAGTAGTATTGTACATCTCAATGTATTGATACATTCCCAATAATTTGGAACTTGAAGCTTTACTATACCATGGAAGTACTATAGAATAGCTGAATGGAATGGATGTGCAATGCAAATTTACACAAGCGAGTGCTAATTCTGCTAACGTTTGGTGCTAACATGGCACAGTCAGTCTCACAAGTGTGCTTGAATATTAGGATATTAGCACATAGAAAATCATGATGTACATCGTGTGAACAGTCTCTTCAGTTTTATGTCACTCGCTGTCCAGAGCCGACCATTCTGCAGTGGAAACTCGAAGCAAGATGGAACCGTGCTGTAACTAGTCTCTTCTTGGTACGGCTTGGGTATCGCTCGGTTCCTTTATTCCAGTTGAAAAGCACCAAAAGTCATGGGAAGCTCCTGTCATCCTCTGCAGTAATGGAGATTCACCTGTTGAGGGCAGCATACCTCCATCCACTTAATATATCAAGTATTGCCTGTGATTAGCAGAACAGAATTGACTGATGGCAACATCCTAGCTAGTTATGGAATTCTGACTATTTCTAAAAAAATTGCCTAGTGAGAAAGTGATGGTATTACTAGACTTATTTGCAGTTTGCTGTTTGCAGTCGCTCTGTCTTTGTCTTGACTCCTTGCAAAAGCCTTTTTCTGATACAGGTGCAGGAGGAATGCATCCATCATATTTGTGATTGTTCTCTCTCACAGAGTGTTTGTGTGAGATGTAAGACTTGTATTGTTTGCTATGATTGTTTCCCGATTGCTGGCATCTGTGTCAAACAGTAGGAAATTTAGGGGACTATATCCTGTACAGCAGAAGACCAGGAGTGTTTCTAGCTATTGCAAAGATCAGGGACTAAGTCAAGATTACCTGGTGCTTGAACTTTCTTATTTTATTTATTCAGAACATTGGCATCGGGGCTAAAATACTCGGGGTTAGCAGTCGGACCTAACCAAGCTCATGTAGGAGACTAGATCCTGAATGAATTAATTTTATCCATTCATAGTCACATTATAAATCTTTAGCGGTATTTCAGGTAGCATAAATTATGTTGTCAAGATTCTGTCTTAATTTTGATAAAAGGGTTTAATTTGAGGGTAAAAAGCTTTGGCCGATGGCTACAAAATTGTCGTTTACCATTCTACTGTATGTTTCTTTTGACCAAATGTAATGTTTTTGTCAAGTACGGCAAGAATCTTCCTTTGCCAGTGTTTTCATGTCAAATGGTGTGAAATGGGTTTGTTATTTTTGTGTTTTGTCGTTTCCGTAACATGATTTTATTAAAGAGAAACGTACATACTCCGTATTTTCCATAACTGGTAGGCTGCCGCTTGCCTTCTATGTGGCAATGAGTGTTGACTGAACTATATGTCTGTGCTTGCCAGGGAAATCAGGCGAAGTACTCCCACAATGCCCTGGTGGTGCAGGCCATGAAGACTAACGTGATCGACCCCGACATGCACGTGCTCTTCTTCGACGTGGAGGCCGTGATAATCCAGCTGCTGACGGAGGAGGCTCAGAGGCCGGCTTCTGTCATGGTGTCCCCGGAGACTCTGCAGAAGGCCCAGGCCGGCGTCGACAAGGCCGGCTCCTTCCTGGCCAACAAGATCTTCAAGCAGGTCAAGGAGACCATCAAGGAGAACATCAAGGAGCACCTGCTGGACGAAGACGAAGAGGAGGAAGAGGAGTCGCGGCGGCGGGAGGAGAAGTCAAAATCTCTGAGCCTGTTGGAGTATAACCTGACCATGGACACAGCCAAGCTCTTCATGTCCTGCCTGCATGCCTGGGGGCTGAATATGCAGCTGGATGAGGTGTGTCTGAGTCGCCTGGGGATGCTAAAGCCTCACTGCCCCATATCCTTCGGCCTGCTCTCCCGCGGCGGCCACATGTCCCTCATGCTCCCGACGTTCAAGGAGTCGCTGCTCCGCACTATTGCCGCGGGCCGCAAGATGTCCGCGTCGGAGATCGTGGGCAAGGGCACGTATGGCGTCTCCCGTGCGGTCACCACTCAGCACCTGCTGTCCGTCATCTCCTTGGCGAATACCCTGATGGGCATGACCAACGCCACGTTTGTGGGAGAGCACATGAAGAAGGCCCCAGCCAGGTATGGCTGTTAACCAGTTTTATTGTTTTTTTTTTTTGTTTTTTTTTTTTTGCCACAGAGTTATGAAAACTAGAGGGGAAAACTGACATTTGCTAGGAAAGGTTCACTTTTTGCCCCTGTTTGTTCAATCCAGTTAGCATGAGGTAAGGAGTGTTCTGAAGATTTATATGATGGAATCTGTTTCGTAACGGTCACCTTTTTTGGATGTTTGGGGATCAGTGCCAAATGTTCATCATTATTTGGGTTATGACCACCTAATGCATTGAACCACATTCCTTGACTATATGTCTTTGAATATTTCTAGATTGGATATTTCTACAGTTACTAAGTTAGCCTGGCACATTTTTTGACCCCCTCTGCACAATTAAACTGAAAAATCATTCTTCTCTTCAAATGGCAATTTCACAAAACATTTGACATTTATATTTGAAGTTTGTGGACAACAACCCACAAACTTGGTTCCTTATTGAATTGAATGTTAATATTAAATTAAACTCTTTTACGTGTCTCCTACTCCTCTGGTGACACTGGTAGAGTTTCGTTTCCAAAAAATCCACGAATAGCTGCCCATTTGTCATGCCGTAACCACAAACCCGTTCATTCCAAGTCCATCGGTGTCGATTATGTCTCTTAGGCAAAGGTGACATTCTGAATTTAGCCTATTTTTGATGGTGACTGTTGTGTTTCCAGGCCTCCGAGACCTGGTGCCCCTGACTCCCTCAAAAAGCAGCAATCCCAGCTTTCCAGTCCGGGTATGCAAGCCCAGATAAAGCAAGGTAATTACTAAGTGTCCTCCCTGTTTGTAATGAGCAGCCAAAGTAAAAGCATCATCCATTAAACCAAAGTCCCTTCTATGCTTGCTAATGCCTTAATAAGCCTTTTGGGACCAGAGGGCTGCCTTTTCGGTAGATTCTGAATATAGAGGCTCTTGCGTATGACTTTATGATATGCGCTGTTGCAGTGGGGTGGTTTTGTGTTGGTTGTGTAACTGAGGTTGCTCTTGACATCCAGGGATACAGAGTTTAATAGTGTCCCTCCTGTAATCCAGCCAGCCCTGGAATGTGGAATCAGATTAACAAAGACTACAGATACAGTAGTACAGAGGCCTCTGAAGACCATCGTTCCATAAATGAATTTTTGCTGGGCAGTTTAAATAAAGACCTTTATGGAGAGAATTGGGAATACACTCCTTTGTCCTTGTTGGGACACAGCTAACAAAGAGTGGATCCCTTTAAGTGCATGATATGTAGGCTTCAGTTTTTATGGCTGTCCATTAAATACTGAACCACTGCAGCACTATAGTATATCTGAAATCCTCTAAGATCAAGAGTAAAATGCTATTATACTGAACTAAGTATGTCGTACCCCAGCCTGGAATGAAAGCTTTGCGTTTTCATTTCAGTTTTCATGGTACAATTGCACTACTGTAAGGGATTCCGTCTACAGGCTATGATCAATTATATAATGGAACGTCGGAGTAACCCCCTTGATTTTGATTTGTAATTTCTACTGTGTTTTGGTGTTTATTTTACTTGCCTGGAAGACCTTATGAAGGCAGTGCTGCTCAAAGTAATGATTTTTTTTTCTAAAATTTAACAGGCTTTTTAAAATCATGGTTTGGCTTGTCTGTAGCTCATTACAATTTAAGCAGCCATTAAATGCAGTATTGGCTTGGCACCTCACCCTGGGTTATTCCCTGCCTTGCGCCTTTTGCTTCTGGGTTCTGAACCCTGTGTTGGACAGGATGGATGGATGCTGGATGGGTGGCCATTAAATATCCATAACTCTTACATTTTAGTTTGTCCCCATAGTCAGACAAAATGTTGTTGTAGTAGATGTAATTTAAAAATAACTAATTATCCTTACTTACTTTCACATTATCAGCACCATACATTTAGAGGAGAATGTTGGGTAAGATACAGGATGGAGATTGCTGCTTGTATTTGTGTGTTCATCGACATTTGACTCTTTGACACACCACACAGGTCACAGCACTGAAGACATTTTCTTTAAATGCCTGAGTGACAATTCGATAGCAGTATTTGGAAGTTAGAGGTCATGTCTGACACTAGAACTCGTCAATTTAGGAAAAAGTGCTGAAATCTGTCAGCAATCCTGAGCTTTCACAGGCCTCACCAGACAGTGGTGCCAAATACCTCAGCATGTATGATTTCTGCTGTGTTGTACTACAAGGACAACAGATTTGGAAAGTTGTTTGGTTAAATATTGTGCTAAATGTATGTTTGAAGTACAGTGAATCATGTCTATTCATGGATGATTTGAAATGACAATTGGACTATAGAGAAAAAGGTGATTTGAAGTGTGATGGATTTCTACTTGCTGCTGAGAACCATGCGAGGATTTATTAAAATGTCACATTACTCAGCCTTACTGCACCCTTCCTGGGCCTTTACAATAGAGGCGATACCTTCCTGCATGTAGCGACACAGTTAATGCTGCACAGGTTGGATGAAGCTGGCGAATCAAAGCGGTTTGTCATGCAGATGCCCCTTGCGGACAAAAGGCCCCCTGAAAGACTCCTGCGCGCGGCCCATTCATACCACGTGTGCCTGGCTAACCGGGCCCCCGCACCCATTGTATGGCACAACGGAGCCAATCATGGGGATTAATTTGTGTCCACTTACGGCCAGCATATGGTGATGCTCTGTAGACGGGGGTGTCACGTTGTCAGCTCTGAATCACACTGCTTTCTTACCATTCACTCATTGCAGAAATGAGGGTCCACTTCTATTTCATATGGTAATGTTTCTTTATTTACTCCCGGAGCATGTAAAGGCCATGGAACAAGTCGCTGCTTTAACATCTTTCCAGTCCTTTTGTGTGATACTGAACTTAAATAAACATGACATTTACCATTACAAGCAAAAGTCAAAAATACAACAATTCAAAGGAAAAAAACACGACATCGATGCAGAAGGTATTGAGTGTTAATCTACCTATTAATTCTGTAAATCAGGCTTAATATGGATATACTTTTGAGTGTTTCTTTTGTATCAAATGTTAAAACGGTAATTATTGGAGTTGCCTCTAAGTTGAAAGGACTGTAGAAATCTGTTCTATAGAATTGTAAGGGGACCTACAGACGGAAAGTTTTTAGGATGCTTAGGAATGTAAAATTATTGATGGCGTCTCATTGGGTTAATGACAGTGTGCTTGTGATATGCTTCCTCTTATTTTCTTCTTGTTATTATGTAAAGTCAGGCTTACTACTCTGTGGCTGCAGCCCTGAATCTGCAGGCCTGAAAATTCACAGGTCTGTGATTTTGTAGGATCAGACGGATTCTGTAGGTCAGGTTACATTTGCAATATTTCATCAAGTCTGTGTTGCATTGGCCCTCTTAGCTCCCAGCTGAACAGGATACTTTATACTCCTATAGGTACATATGTTTCTTTTTTGAAACCTCTCTCTAATCATCAATTATTTGCATTATATATTAATGTAGTACAATAGAAAATGCAAGCAACCTTTAATGATGTTTGTGTTATTCTTGATAATTGCATTTTATGGTGGTCGGTGATAAATATTTCATTTAGTACACAATAACAATTGGACAAAATATAGATGCTAGTTGTTATATCGATGTTGATTGCCAGCTGAAAAGACTTCAGTTACCTTGATGATTCTTTGTGGTTCATTGCATATAAATATTTTTTTTCTTTTATTGCCATTGGCTCTTTGCAGGTTTTAGTGAATAAATACGACAAATAGGACTTTGAGATCTTTTCACCTCCCTCTTTTGTCTTGTCATTGTGGTGTTCTTCGTACTAATGCTATTTCTCCACTCCTTTGGAAACTGATGAAGTATTTTCTTTATTTTTTTTATTTTGTTGGTTTTCCTTTTCCTGTTCTCTACTTATCTTTCCCTCATCTTTGCAAGCTGCTGCCGCTGTTGCTGCTGTTCCCGTTACTTCTGCATCTGGCTCAGGGCTTGTTCCCTCAGGCCCTGCTTTCCATACTTGTCCCTCAGTCAATGAAGGTATTTTTCTGCAGTCTCCCCACCACCTTCTGCAGTTTGTTTCCCCATCTATCACGTGCCCCCCCCCCCATGCTTCTGTCTCCCCAATCCTCTAGTGTTCTGTCTATGGTCCTGTACTGGTGATTGTGACGTCATAATCATGCCGATCTGCATGCTTGCTTTTAACGTCAAACTCTCAGGCAGGCCTGTTCTTCAGCTGGGTCTCCCGCTATACCGGTACACGCATTGGATCATTTTGTTAATATTCTTGAATGGTCTACTGTCCATGTCAGAAAGAGGTAGTTTTGTTCTGTACCTTTTCTTAAACATGGATGGATACCATTCTTACTTAGAAGTGTAACCTACCGATCTTTCTTTCGGGTATCAGATTCATATAAACCTTTCCTCCTGCTGAACATCTTAAATTTTATGAGATTTCCATATTGGTGTAATCCATTTTTTAAGATTGGATTGATTCCTTAATTTTAATTTCAACCAGCTTTGATGAAGTATAACTTTGGCCATCTGTGAAGAAGCAAGCATGTGCACTTAACTGCAGCGTTTTAGTGAATAGTGCGTTGTACAGAATTTGTATAGTGGAACAATGTAGATTGTCGGAAAGATTACCTTCTCTGTTCTGCTGTAATGTAGGTAACTTCACAAGTTCTTTAGAGCCGAGTTGATACCTGAAAAAAGTTTGTGTTAGTATTCAGTTTTTATGTGAATATGTCTGTTTTAAAAGATGTAAAGGTTTTATATATAGCATACTGTATATATGTGTGATATATAATTTGTATGTACATGTAAAAACCTTTACATCCATGCTGCAAGGTAGCTGAAAATCTGTGAGATTTTGGTATATGCAGAGTAACCATGATTCTTAACATGGAAAAAGGTGACAGAAAAACAAGCAGTATTTCTTAGTAATAAGTTACTTCTAAAAATCTAGCATTTCTGACTATGTTTAACAGTTATATTATACAGTACTTCATTTTAATATACTGTTGGTAAGTTAATGTTGATTACTACTATTGCTACATTTGAGTACTGCAAACTGGACGTTGACTGTTCACTCTTAAAATTTTTATAGTATTAGTACTTCTACATAATTGTATTAGTACTTACTTATACATAATTTTTTCGTGATTGAAGGTAAGTTTTCTGGACTGTTCAGTTTGTTCTTTTTCAATGGTATGTGCAGTGCAGTGAAAAAGTAAGTACACTCCTTAAAATTATTTTTCAACATGTTTTTGCAAAGTTTTCTTTTAGTTTTCATTTGAACAATGTCATTTTTCAAACAAAAGTAAAAGTTTGGCCTTAAATTAATTTATTAAACAGAATAAAGCTTTTTCCCTGTGGGGGTAAGTACCTCTTTACGTTTAGTACTTGGTATTACAGTATTTCAGTAGAAATAAGCTCTTGAAAGCATTTTTTTTCTATCAGTTTTTTCCATTGACCTGGAGAAATTTAGCTCTTTCCTCTATGCAGAAATCCCTTCACCATGTGACTCTGGAGGGCTTTCTTGCATGTACTCCCCTCTTCAAGTCTCCCATTGCATTTCAGTTGGACTGAGATCCAGACTTTGACTTTGGCCAATCCGTAATGCCAGTTCCTTGGAGTGAGCCACTGTTGCGTAGATTTGCTTATACGTTTGTGATCATTCTAATATTAAATGAGCCATTAATGGTTCATGTTTAAGGTTTTGACAGATGGACTCGGATTCCTTTCAAGCACTTTCTGGTCTGATGTTGAATTAGACATTATGATGTGAGCTGCCCCGGACCTCAGCCTGCCTAGTCCCCCAATCCAAGATAGTCCCTGTCCCAAGTTTCGTAGTTGGTATGAGGTTTTTAAACAGCGCTACCTTTGATTCATCATTTCAACACACATTGTTCCACAAGTGGCTTGTGGCTCCACCCGAGGCTTCTTCCCTGCTGATCATCCATGTAGGCCAAATTTGTGCAGTATCTTTGCTGTGGGTGTGCTTACGTTGTCACAGCACTGAACATGCATTTAAAAAATGTGGACCTTTTTGGTGTGCAAACTGACTTTTTTTCCCCTCCACACTGTTTTAAGAAATGGTTCCTTTGCATGCTTCAGAGTGTTTGGTATATTTGTAATGGAAGGAAACACTGGACAAACATCTCAAGATCTTGCCTACAAAATCTTTGAAATCTGCCAGTTGTTCCTCTGGTCCTTGAACATTCAGGGTATCGGTTTGGTGTTGGTGTTCCTCAGACATCAGTCTGTGCGGCTGTTTGGGGGGTGGGGGGGCGTGGTCATGTGAGCCATGTTTGAACCAGCAGCGATGCCTGTTGTCCTGACAGGTTGGAGCCAGCTGGCCGCGATGCACTGCGTGATGCTGCCAGATCTCCTGGGCCTGGACAAATTCTGCCCTCCGCTCCTTGAAATGTTGGCCCGCCGGTGGCAAGACCGATGCCTTGAGGTGAGGATTTGGGAGGGGCAATACACCTCCTCAAAGGAAAGAGGCACTCGGGGCGATACACCTTCTCAAAGGAAAGAGGCACTCGGGGCGATAAGCCTCCTCAAAGGAAGAGGCACTCGGGGCGATAAGCCTCCTCAAAGGAAGAGGCACTCGGGGCGATAAGCCTCTTCAAAGAAAGAGACTCTCGCGTGAATTTCCTGGTCTGTTTCCTGTCATCTTTTACTTGATGTCCTTGTTCCCTGATATGTTGTGTGGGTCTGTACTACTTTTTCGTACATATAATGGCCATATATAACGGTAGCTGAAAAGAAACAGATCCGTTGTGTGTTCGGAAGTGAGTAGGCATGTAGCTATTCAGGTCAGTTCATGACATTGGGTTCACAATTCAATCTTCCCACAATAAAAAAAAAAAAAAAAATCAAGAATTTTTATTACCAAAAAAGCCACATTTTCCCATTTCTATTATCAACTAAAATATTTCTATCAAATTAAAATACTTTTGTTTCATTTTCTTAATAATCCACAATAACTATTTATAAACATTTGTAATGGTTGGAGTGAAATATAGCAGCCTATTAACTAAAATGTTGGTTTTATTAAAAATTAAAGTTCTGAAGGTTGCATTAGTTGGTTGCTGGTAAGGGGGCAGGTTATGTAATTTGCCTTCTGCTGTTTAAATCACGCAGTTATAGCTAGGAAAAACTAAGAGATTACACAGCCTATAAATAATTTGAGCTGTTTCGCGTTTTTTTTCATTCCACGTTTCGATATTCATAAATTTGTACCGCGATTTATCCTTAAACAACATATCGTTACATGCCTGGAAGCGACTCTTACATCCTTCTTGTGCACTCTGCTTGTTTGCAGATCTCCACCTATAAGTGTGTACAGGGTACTTGTTAATGAATGAGGGTAATGAGCTTAATAAACTCATCTCTCTGGCAGAAATTCCCTCAAGTGTTCAGCTGTATGTGGGTAAAGGGCAGCAGACCTTGAACCTTTATTAGGATTTGGGCCATTAGCAGCTCCATACTCGCATAGTCATTGTCCTCCCTCTTATTAAGGTTCTGCTGCATTTCATGGCACCATGATTCCTCATTCTACAGAGAAACACAAAAATCGCTGTGTGTTCCGCAGTATGGGAGATGCAGCGTATCTTACATTTCTGGACATTAATTCTGTCCGGAAGAAATGTATTGCTGGTGACATTTCCAGTTTAGTAATGTTTAAATTCATAAAGCTAACTCTGCTATAAAGCTAATAAATTTGTCCCTTTATTATAGAACAATACTCTATTATACTGTTGTACTTAGTTTCTCAGAGGGTAGTGCTGTTGCTTCACACTTCCACAGTTGGGGGTTCAACTCCTGTCCCCGCTGTTTGTGTGGCGCTCGCATGTTCTCTCCGTGTCAGGTGCTGACCTCTCAGTATTCCACTTCTCCTTGAAATCTTTAATAAAAGTACTTTATGGGATTACATGAGGAACTGGGCGAGGTTTTTTTTTGGTTCCCAATATCGTAACGTGTGTGCCCTGTGATGGACTTGCATCCCATCCAGGGGGTACCCTGCCCTGTGCCCTGTGATGGACTGGCATCCCATCCCGGCTGTGTTCATTCCCTGTGCTCTGTGTCTCCCCCACAATCCCGTACTGAATGAAGTGTGACTTGGTGGTGCAGTATGTGCTGGATTAACGCGTCGCCTTGTGTTTCGTAAAGGTGAGGGAAGCAGCACAGGCCCTGCTGCTGGCAGAGCTGCGGAGGATCGGTCAGTCAGGCAGGAAGGACACGATTGACCTGTGGGCTCCGTATTTGCCGCAGTACGTCGACAGCGTCAGCTCCCGTAAGTACACATGAAACTTTCCAAAGCCTCTCTAATGATTTTGTAAGATTTCTATCCAAGCTTAACCTCTTCAAAATACATACTGCTGAGATTTTTATGGAAAAGTGAAAATTATTTGCAACTTATCAATTGACTGCTGAATGATATTTTTGACCTGAGGTAGTTTTAAGAAAAAAATGCAGTTTGTTTGATTTCTTGCCAATTTTAGTAACTAGCATAATTATGACTCATAAGGCGAAGAGCTATAGCGCTGAACACTGTGTCTGGACAATTTCTGTTTAATATGAAACATATAACGCAAGGGCTCCTGGGACTTTGTATGCCTCAATGCAGGACCACTCAAAGCATTAACCAATTAGCTTGACCGTGGCCATTTCTTCTGTTGGCTATCAGGTTTTATTTACTGGTTAAGCAAATTACGTCAAGTAATAAGCAGACACACATCCATAAATGCCGTCTGCATGAAAGTGTTTGGTTTGAGTAACTGCAGAGCAAATTCGATTGTATAGGTAGTTCATAGATTTCATGCTGTTCCCAAACAATAAAGCCAACAAGTGAAGTAACTGATAAGGTCATGAGCCTCCATCCATTGGGAACCGGCCGGTAAATAATTAATTGTGTGAAGGGTAGAATGAAAGCGGGCATTAGTGTGCCACACTGTTTACATCATGACTTGGAAAGAACATTTTATATCCATTTCTTAGTAAAGGGAAAAAAAAGAGACTAGCTGCGGGGGGAAAAAATTGTGTGTTCTCCCTTGTTTTATGTTGGCCACGCCCACAGTGACTTTTATCCAATCCTGATTGACCAGGCACCAAGGCCAGTTTTACAGGAAACTATATGGCAGTCAAATACAATATAACGTTTTTTTAGTGTTTCTGGATGTGCGGACATAACAAAAATGCCCTCCATGTAGCTGGCTTTAACTGCTTGACGACCCCTTGTACTGCATGCTCTGTGGACAATGAACAATGTGTAAACGCTTACAGTAGTTCAAAGCAATGTGAGATCGAAGCAGACTTTTTTTTTCTTCTGATAGTACTTGCAGGACTGCTGCTGAATTGTACTACACTCTAAATCAAAACCGCCCATGAATATATTGGGTGATTTTTAACAGTAATTTCTGAATCAACAATACATTTATTTAATATTGATTTAAAGGAAAATAAATGTCATGTTTTATTAAAATTTTGGTTTAACCTATTCTAATGTTACCCTCTCTGACTGACAGATTGCACTGGATATTTGATAGATCAGTGATCAACTTCTAGATTGGTTTCATTGGATTCATTTGCCAAGTATGCAATGAATGTAGCCTTGATATTTGTAATGAGGCAAAAACGACAACAAGCATTTTTACTGTCCTCTGTACTTGAGTATTGCAACTGGTCTTCTGCAATGGAAGATGATGTCAAACAGGTACATTAAAACAAAATTCCGTCAAGTACGCATTTAGAAACACCCAGTGTGAGCGTGTGCCCTGTGATAGACTGACGTCCAGCTCGCAGTTTCCTGGGAATCCTCCAGGCCCTCAGTAGTCCTGCAGTAAGTAGCTGTGGTCTTGCCTGTTTGCCTCTTCACCTTCTGATGGGTCCCATTTAAGATGCATGCTGCAACCTCTGCATTCAAGAGGTTTCTCCTGTACTCTCCAGGTTTTTTGATTCTGGAAGTCGAGTTGCCCGCTGTCAGTATCTGACAAGTGGGGAAGGTGGCCCCCGCCGGCAGGGGAAGGAGCTCAGGGGAGCGGCTGCCATGGCAACAGGAGCTTGCCAGTGTAGTGTTACGGGAGGGGGGGA
>JAABNY020000119.1:19226742-19237014 GCA_015164015.2 Brevimyrus niger
GGGGGGGGGGGGGGTTTTGGTTTTTGGGAAATTGCTTCTACATGTATCAGTTTTTACAGGGTTTTCACAGTTGAATTGAGTCGGTCTGTAACTAATGTACGTCTACATATATATTGAGTGCATAAATGTGTAATGGATACATTGCACCTGCATTGTACCTAATGCATATAGTAGAAAATTATTGTTTTATGGCTCTCTGTGTTTCAGTACATTTTGACATTATGGAGTTGGAAATCTCAGCTGGATCCTTTGCATTCTATAACTTGCAATTTGGATTGTGAACCTCGTTATTGTTTAGATATTTTGCATTTAGCTTACTAAATATTTACAGAATGGTTGTAAAACAATCATGAATATTAGTTGCTTCCTGAGTGCTGTTGATCATGTGAAAACTCACTGAGCTTATTTTATATTTACAGATTACTTAAATCAGTATGCAGTTTTTGAATATAAAATGTTTTAATTCACTTTTAAATAAGAATAAGATTATGAAGTTGCTTAAAGCAATTTGCAAATTTCCCTGGAAATTTTGTTGAAAATGAGATTGACCCATTTGATCTCATATTAATAAATATCCTATTAAAACTGAGAACTGAAATAGACTTAAATACAGTGTTGTTCCCTAAGCCTTGATCTTTACAGGTAAAAATGTGCTGAATTTGTAAACCAGTACAACAGCATGTATGTTCTGTAAGCACTGTGTAAGAACCAGCAGCCTCAATAGCAATTAATTGTTTTTGGTCTATGCCATGTGATCGCCCTGTCAGCCTGCTTCCAGATCAGCGCGTGCTTGGGTAGGGAGGCTAAAAGCGCGCGGACTCTGGAGTAATACAATCTTGAGAGAATAGGTTAACCTTGAATGCTATCAGCATGAATATTCAGTATCTACTACAGTTACAGGAGGGATTCTGTAGCTTTAGAGATGTTCTGCTTCTTATAAAGGAAGATTAGGATGGAGGGTAGGAAATGCTGCTCCAATATTGCACAGATGCACATTTTAGCTATGTGTTTTCTTGTTGATTTGTAGTAGTTCTTTGGCTTTTTTGGTTCTGTAAAAAATCATCATTATACTTGTTACTTAGAAATGAGAATACTTAGAATACAGCCCACTTAGGATTCAACAAAAAGGAGACAGGAAGCAGAAGTTCAGCCATTTGATCTCATTAAATAGACAGGCAGCTTGTAGGAATTCTTTCTCTTCCGTGGATGTCCATGCTAAAGGTGTAGAGAACTCTCCTTTCTGCTGCTCATCTAGCCTGGCCACCTGCTTTGATGTCTTTGCTGTACTCTCCAAGCTATCCTTTTACATTTGCAACTGTAGCAGTTACTGTTAATTTGCTGTTTAATAAATGGGAGAATAATTCCCAGAATATCATTGTTTGATCGCTTCCAGCCATGCAGTACAGAAGTGCTATAATAAGCCTGGTTATTAAATGTATAAAGGACGTTTTGAATGAGAAGCACTGAAACATTTGACGTTTGTTATATTGTCCCAATGGGAACCAGAGAGATGATTATGTAGCTGGAAGCAAATATTTTTGCTTCTCCTTCTTACTTGTGTCTTTCTTGACTCTCCTCCTTATTTGTATGCTTGTGCTTCAGTGGGTGTGAGAAAGCATAGTCTATACATGTAATGCCGTCGGGGAACTGGTCTTAGATCGATAAACAGGGTGCGGGGGGAATTAATGCGAGACGGGCAATCCTCTCTCTCAATCATACCGAGAGAGTGAGGGAAATGGGGGCAGGAGGGAGAAAATGAGACCTGAAAACCAGGCAGAACAAGTATGTGCTTGTATTGGTCCAGAACTACACACTGCTATATACAGATATGTAATGCACGGGATTAATCTCCAGATTAATCTTCTCCATAGATCTTTGTGCTCTGTCACTGCAGAGGAACATCTTTCATTGCACTGAGATGAGCCTAACACATTGTCATAGGTACTCTTACCCCAACCCCACGAGTCACATGACGTGGAAATGGCTCCCTCGAGGTGGAAAGAAACCAAGTTTATTGCCTTGAAAGACAAAGCAGAGAGTTTAAGCAGTTTAAGTGAACAGCCAAGCGTCTTTCCAGCTAAGTGCTGACTGAGTCAAGATGTGATTTAAGCCTGTGTTGGAGAAGGTGGAAATTCATAATGGAAAATTAATTGTATTGCCTTTGAAAAATGTACCCTCAAGTTAGACCATCAAGTTACCCTCACATTAAAAACGGCTAAAGTCGTACTCATTGTAATGCTTGCAGAAAAGTTTGTTTGCATAATAATTTGTGCAGTGAATCACTCATGTGCAATAAACACTAAATTTTTAATATCCTGAAAAAAGTCCAAAATTTTTATATGGCAATTACACAGAAAGAAGGGTCTGCAGTGATCCTTCACCCTACCTTTCTGCTGAACCATCTTCTATACTAGGCACCAACCCACGTCCGACCAATGTTTGTCATTACGGAGAATGATGTGAGAACTACCTTGAACTCACTAGAACTCGAATTTCCTAAAAGTCAAACAAACCAATTTGACCTAGGACTCGATCTGAATATCAGAAGTCGAACCGTGAACGCTAATCAAATATAAATTGTCATACTGTAATGCAATTCTTACTTGAATGCCTTCTTCGCAGACTGGATGATTAAACAAATAAAGCAGCGCAACATTACAGTAGCTAACAATAAATAAACCACTAACTTACGTGTACAATTAGAGTATTTATGTAATTTATTTAAACTTTATTTTACCAGGTAAATTAACTGAAAAACAGTTCTCACTGCTATCCCTGATATTCGGGAGAATATGAATGTAAAGTAATGTTGGGATAAGTATATGTCATTATCGTTTTGGAAGCCATTAAGAAAAAAATGCTCTCCTTGTTTTTATTCTGTTCATCTTGTGTTTACAAAAAAAACATATTTATATTTAGGTGTTATTTTGGGGGGCTGGGAACCAATTAATTGGTTCTCCATTATTTATTATGGGAAAAATTTGATCAGAACTCAAACTTTTTAGGATTCGATCCGGAATGGATTAAGTTCGAGAACCGAGGTATCACTGTATCTGCAACTGTATTTTTTCCTCATCAGACAGGCAGGTCTGTTGCAGTTGGTGTTAGCTTGGCACCTATCCATCACATGCCATAACATTAGCAAGCTACAACTTTTTACTGCCTTCGTTTTGGATTTCAAGATGATCAGTTCAGTAGTACGTTTTATAAACTGCCATTTTGATGTTTAGTTCTTGGAATGTGCTACAGAATACAGACTGATGACACTTTTTAATTGGTCTAATTTACAAATGACAATGAAACTGTCATCAGCAAAAGGTTGCTCGGGCAGTAACTCATAGGTAATCAAGCAGTGACAGTGCACTGGAAATAATCATCCATCCATCCATCCATTTTATATGCTTCCTTCTTTTATGCCGGGATGGTGCAACAGCCCTTCACAGTACACACACACACTATTTGGAAACAATTATACTTCATCAGCATCAGACTTCTAAAAAACACAAAAGTCCAAAACCAGTGTCTTAAAATCAGTAACCAGCCAACCATAGGCTTGCGAGTTCCTTGAAAAACAAGATAGTGCCTCCCTGAAATGGGACTTGATGACCAGGTGCATGGTAACAAAGCCCCAGTGGTAATGATCTGAAGGGGTGCAGAATCAGGGTGCTATACAGACATCGTACGCAGGACTTCAACTTCATTACTGTCAGGCATGGCAGAGAAGCTGGAGTGTATCGTACCCAAGGCATCAAACTTCACAGGATGCGACATCCCATCAGGTGACTGCTTCTGCAGCAGACAGATTGCTCAAAGGGCTGCCTCAATGAGCTCTGATGTCTCTCATCTAGCTCAGCTCCTCTCCCAGAACCTCCCAACTGGTACATTTCTGACCTACAAAATTGCACATTTAGAAAACGATGTTGTTTTTTCTTTCTGACCTACCTACTGACTACTTTCCCCTTAGAACCTGTCTGTATTGCAGCTCTATATTATACTTTTGACTGTATTATACTTTACTTACAACAGCTGAAATAACTGCACCATATTCCCCGCTATTTTTCCTTTATCCACAATTCTACAGTTGTGGCTTTAGTGCGAGATGTAGTGTATTAGTCTTGCTGTAAATATCTTACGCCTTGTTCCCCATCTTTGTCTTGTCTTCTGTTGTTGTGCTGGACCAAATCTGAGTTCCACCATTCTGGTTGCACGATAATAAAATGTATGCTAAATCCTGTATTTGGGAGTTTCTGTGTGTTGGGGGACATTCCCTATGAAAGCTTACCCTGTCTCTTTAGCCCTGACGCTAGTTTAGTCATTAACTTGTGAAGAATACCCCTGTACAGAAGAACTTTCACCCGGATATGATTTACTTGGTCAAAAAAAAAATCTGATAAAGCCATTTCTCTTTAGATATGTCACTGGTCGCTTGTGGGGTTAATTGAAACATTAAAAAATGTGTTCTCTGGGGGACTGCGATTAATCGGTCTGGCCCTCCATTAAGTAACCCTCGGTTCATGAGATATATTACAAATGCCGTCGGTGGCAGCAGGCCGTTGGAGACTAACCCGAGCTCCATGTGTATTCCCCCTCAATTCTCACCTTTAATGGAGGCTTTGCAATTGAAAACGGGTGGAACCTTTTGCTCCTGTTGTAACAAGAATGAGGTACTAATTAATACATTTTTAAGGTTGTGCTTAATGCTACATTTATTGTATTAGTTTCCCAGATTTGTAATTGGTGGTAATAAATCTTTCTCTTAAAGATCCAAACAGTGTATCTGTCTATTTTTTCCCAAAATGTTCTAAAGAACATCCTTTTATTAATGAGATGACAGAATTCCATTTCGGGTGATGCTGGTCTGTCCTGTAGCAATAATACAGCATGTAAAAAAAAAAAACATTGGTTGTATAGGTATTGCGAATCTTGCTTTTTAATACTCCCATAGTTTTTGATTTATTTGTTTATGCTGTTGGTCTAGGAAGAGTGGTATCTCATTCTTGATTGTATGAAAGTACATGATAAATTGACAAATAAAGGATATCTCTTAAATCTTAAGGTGGTGCGCTTTACGATTTTTCTGTTTGCTTGACCTGGCCTGTATGTTTCTATTGCAGCAGGAACATCTACGGAAAATGTCCAAGCCCCGCCTCCACCAGCTGAGCCCCAGCCTGTGGAAGTGAAGGCACCAGAGGAGGAGCTGGATGCCACAGATGATGACCTCACTACTGGTAGGCCTAAAACAAAAAGAAAATCCCCCCCCCGTTTCTCCTTGTTAAAATCCAGCCTGGTTGATAGATGGATGGACAGCACAAGACAGGACGGATGTGGATGAGACAGATTAAAAACTGTATTTTCACAAGGAATATGTGTAAACATGTCTCTAGTTCTTTTTACCGCTTTTACCTACCACCCCTGAAAGATTTAATGTCCGGGTTCTGTAAGAATTCAAAACTGACCTTCTGGTTACACTGAGTGCTGCACAGGGGAAGGTTACTGGGCTTGTTAATGCTCTTTACGAGGGAGTGATTTGTTCGCACAGCTGTAGATTGCATCCAAGACGCACCGTCATTGGCTCACCCCTCTTCTATCGATCAGGAAAACCTGTCTCCAGTATCTAATGTGGTTAAGTGTTGTCTTAATCTATCTCAAATGGCCTATTCCTTCTTACAACAAAGGTGCTAAACATTACCAGCTTGTCTCATCAGAAGAATGATGCCACTGGCCATCCCATGGGAGAAGCTGCTCTCAATAGAAAATGCTTTTTGCTCTCTCTTTCATAAATATGGTTTTCTTGTTTTAAGACCTAGGCTTTAACCTTGTGCTCATGTAAGCAGTGCCAAGAAGCTCATAGTGCCTATGGGCTGTCGGATCAAGGAATGTAACAGCAGTTCTCCACATCTGTGGCTTAGAATATAGAATATATTGTATGAGAGAGAGAGAGAGAGACAAAAGCTTACATGCTGAAAAAACTGAAGAAATATTTCTTTTGGCTAAATGCTATGTTACATGAGTAAGTGGTTCCAGAGGTTCGAGGAAACGGTGCAAAACACTGCAGCACTGTGCTATCCCTTATTTATTTAATTACAACAATAACAATAAAATGCTGACCTGTAAGCACCTTTTTTTATTTACTACATCCAGCGTTTTTGGTTTATGCTTGGCACATTTTAGGTTCCAGAAATGATTCTTTCTTTTGCAGCTACAAATTCTTTTGTTAGAATCTCCACGCCCCATTAAAGTTGCCTGCACATCCTGCTAAAACACTTTCTGTAGGGGTCTTAAATGGTTTCTAGGGGTTATGTGATTAAGCATCACAAATTTGTTTGATCATTTGTAGAGCATATTTGTATTTCTTAGGACAAATAAACACGTAATTATACCCAAAAATTATTTTGAAACTTGAACATGGAACCTTGGCAGATAGCTAGATGTACTCTTCCAAAATGTGGATAGTGGTTCTCTTAAAAGGTAGCAGATTTGCTTCCTAGACTATATAAGTTTGTTGTGAGGTGTATTACCCTTTTTCATGTTATACTCAGAGACTGGCTATTAGAGGAATAGCAGAACCTTATCCAGATGCAACAGTCGCAATGATTAAATCCCAATTGAAAGTGGCTTTGATCTGCTGCAGCTAGGGCTTTGAGTTCCCGCCACGGTGTTGAGTGGTGACAGTGGTTCGTAAGCACTGCCAGACCTAGTCTAAGCTCTTTAAAAGGATCCCAGCGGGTAACTTTGTTGCGTGGTTGACTTCTGCTGCATGCCTGATGTAGATCCAGGGAGCCTTCCATCTGTGGGGGGTGACAGATGGTCTTAGCTGGGGTGCACACCCCAGGCATGAGCCCATAGCTAATGGGTGGGCAGGCGCTGCTTCACTGGCCACACCTGTCACCCGCCGCCCAATGAAATGGAAGATCCCCAGGAAAAGGCACCATTGCAAATGCTGAAGACTGAATGAAAGTGCCTGCCACTGAAAGATCCTGAAGTGGACATCTTGAACAATGGCTTTTGAGTCAGACTGAGTGCTTCACACTGGCCAAAGACAAATGAGTGAAGGGCTTTTGTCACAACGGCACCTGCTGCACTCTGGGGTTCACAATTTTCTAATAGGAAGTACTGGATAGATGAGAGTCACAGTTACGTTAATCATAGTTTAGTTTGTTTATATTCTTCCCCTGTTGTATATTCATACCTTATTGTATGTGCAATTGGTAAAAATATATTGTTTTAACCGGAGTATTGACATAAAAGAAGAGGGTCATGGGTGGGTACTGGCTGCTATATTTGGTAGGGGGAGAGCTTATCATGGCCAGCATAGGACATAAGGCAAATGAACACCCCCAGATGGCATTGCAGGCCTATGTAGGGCACTTATTATGGGCAGGTTTCGAGTACATCTGACTGCATGTGTGTGTGATCTTCTGGGGGAAACACTGTACTATAAAGAAGAAACTGTCTGTGGGCTTCTTAAATGGTTTTTTGGGGTCATGTGGTTAAATATCACTATGTAGCTTCCCATCGGAAATTCCCTCCACAAACACGAGGAGATCATACACATTCCTGATTCAACTCCCCAACCCTGCAGTGCTAACCTCTGAGCCGACGTGCTAATTCACGTATGTTACTACCCAAATAAACACCCATCTGCCTGGGGATGTAGCACAAGGCATGATGTGCTGTGAAAGCGATGGATAGATGCGTATGTGGTAATATGGGAATACGGTATTCTGCGGTATTTTGGGTATTCCACAGTATTATGTGAGAGAATGAGAGAAAGGGAGGGGGGAGATTTCAAAATCCTAGAATCATAATAATAAATGGGTGGCAAATCAGACTAATCTAATGCTTTATCCTACAAAACTTTTCATTATTTTAAAATGGCATACAAAAGGACGTATAAAATGCATTAACATTACATTAAAAAGAAAATACACAAATTATAGTGGGGTATCGCGGGGTTCAATTTTAGGACCACTATTGTTCCTAATTTACAATAATGATATTGACACCAATGCATACAGTAAACTGGTTAAATGTGCAGACGACACCAAGGTGGGTGGTGTAGCAGATACTGATCTAGCAGCAGAGAGGCCTCAATGGGATCTGGATTTAATTAGCAACTGGGTTGATACTTGGCACATGAAATTTAACACAGATAAATGTAAGGTAATCCATGCAGGGAAAAGAAATATAAAGTACAGATATTTTATAGGTTCCACTGAAATAAAGGTAGCTGATTACGAGAAAGATCTCATGTGTATGTTGATGCTTCTATGTCCCACTCTCACCAGTGTGAGGAAGCAATAAAAAAGGCCAACAGAATGTTGGGTTACATCTCTAGGTGTGTGGAGCTTAAGTCAAGGGAGGTGATGTTACATTTATGTAATTCCTTGTTAGGACCCCACCTAGAATACTGTGTGCAGGTTTGGTCACCATACCTTAAGATGGACGTTGCTGCCTTAGAAAAGGTGCAACGGAGGACTATGAGAATGATTCCTGGTCTTAGAGGAAAGTCTTATGAAGAGAGGTTAGCTGAGCTGAATCTGTTTAGCCTTGAGCAAACAAAACTAAGGGGGGGACATGATACAGGTCTATAAGATTCTAACAGGCCTGGATGCTAATCAGCCAAATGGCATTTTCAATACTAGTGTAAATAATAGAACTCATGCCCATAAGTGGAAATTAACAGGAGAACATTTTAAAATGAATTTGAGGAAGCACTTCTTTACACAGCATGTAGTTAGAGTATGGAATAGTTTTCCTGCTAGTGTAGCACCTGAAAATGTCCACCTGAAAATGGGGGGGCAGCAGTGAGCATTACGGTCCCTATTCTTGGACCTGAAGGGCAAAGTTCCAGTCCAGTTCAATATAATTACAGTAAAATCCTGTTAGTGGACTCATTTATGACGGAATATTGTCTATAACGGACAAGTTCTGCTGGTCCCGGCCGTGCGTCTTTAAGAATATGCAGAAAAAGCATCAGATATAGCGGACTCTCATATAAAAGAATTTCACTTATAATGGACAAACAATTTGGTCCCCAGGGCCGCTTTTAGCTGAAGTTTTGTTCAGCTATAATGAACATGCAGGTCCGCCTACAAGGTGTGTGGCGTGCCGGTGATATCCAGCACAGATACGTAGTTGGAATTATTAATAGTCATGCATCTGTTCAGGTAAAGCTGGATTACTACATGTACAATATAATAATCTATACCACAAGTGTGTCTGCTGAGGTGTGGCATGAGTAAATGGTGTCCTGTAGTTCTGTTCTGGGCATACAGCAAATCTGAATATAACAGACTGTTTTGCCAGGTCCCTTGAAGTCCGTTATAACTGGCTTTTACTGTATTATTTTTAATATAAAGCACTAGATTAGTCTGATTTGCCACCCATTTATTATTATAATTTGATGTAATAGACAATATTGCTCAGTGTGGAACTGCAAGCCCCTCTTGACTATGGAAACATTACTACTCAGGTTGCCCTTTCCTAACCTTGAATTACCTCCTGAATTACCGTTGATTAAAAATTTGATTAAAAAATCTTTGTTTGCAGACAGCTTAAAGCCTAATTGATTGGAAGCCTAATAGTGTGTTGGGTATTAAGCAGCAGAGATTTTTGATAAATCCATGTGCCAATGGAGCGTGTTGAAAGTGAAACGCACTGGCTTTGCTGGTGTCCAGCACGTTGCTTCACAGAGCAGCCCTGGATTGTTAAGTCTTTCACCTCCCAAACTTAACGCTGCTTAGCGACGGCACGGCAAAGTGCCCCTTTTCAAACAGTCTGTGGCGAGTCCAGTGTCGACTAAGCAATGATTTAAAGCTGGTCTTCCTCTCAGGCACCTGCACCATTCTCAATAGAACTCAATGGCCCAGTGTCCCTCCATTGAAAAGTCATGATGGCTAAGGATGTTCCTTTGAAGAGACAGCATTTACTGAAGTAGTAATAAGGGCAAGTGCTCCATAGAACGTCAACTTAAAGAATGCATTACATGTGTTAGCAGTGTACAAGGAACAAAAGTTACAAGGAACAAAGCCCAAAGACATGGGTACAGATGTGCAAAAGCACATGACTCTCTCTCCACTGACCTGTGCCTTTGGTTGTGTTACTCTGCTCTAGGGCTGGGTGATAAAACGATTACGATATGTATCACGATAGACATATGATTGATATCAATAAAAAATGTGTTCGATAAAACGTTCGATATTTTTTATTCTTCGTCGGAAGAAAACAGAGGTTGCAAAACTAGTTTGATTGCTAGTTTGGATCCGTGCC